>CM065658.1:12599796-12740310 GCA_033220385.1 Triplophysa yarkandensis | reverse complement strand
GGTAAGAACACAAGTCTTATTGTGTTTGTGTGACTGGGATCTAAATGTAGTTTTAAAGGGATGGTTGCCCAAACATAAGTGCGCTTCTATGGCTGTGACCAATATAACTACTTATATTTGATATAATTTAAGGGTTTTATATTAATGTTTTATTGTAATTTGTATAATGTTGTTTGTTGAATGCTATTCTGGTTGTGGCATTTAAACAAAACATTTGGTACATTGATATTTAGCGGTGGAGCTTTATTCATTCTTTCATAATTCAAAATCCCAAAGAAGCAAGTTTAGCCAAAGAACAGTAGTACTCGTTTTCTTTCGCTTGTAACGAGATTTCATCTACAGGCATTGTTTTGTTTGCGGATGTCGACCGGATGTTATGTTTGGGTCATCACATGGGCAGTAGCAATGCTTTCTGTTACTGTTTTCATCCAATGAACATCAATGGAGTCAACTGCTGAAAATGTAAACTGCTGTCACAAGATCTTCAGAGAATTACAGTTTGCTTTTCTATCTATTTCTTACACAAATCTGTCCAACACTTTAAGGGGACTTGTAATATAGCGCGAAGAAGAATTATTTTATTATAATTATAATAGCAGTCCCTATTTTCCCTAAATGTGTACTGTATCAAAGAAAGCAGACCATTGAGGAAACTTCTCCTTTGGTGCTACAAGAATAAAAGTCATACAGGTTTGGAACAACATGAGAGTAAGTAAATGATGAGAGAATTTTCAACTTCAGCTAAACTATCCATCTAAAGACAAGGAAGAAACCAAATAAAAAGACAGAGATTCTCTTTTTCCTTTTCTCTCTGATTCCATTTCTTATTTATGGAAAATAATTCAGCTGACAGCTCATTTCGTTTCTTTGATGAATTATATCAGTACAGCTTAGTATATCAAAGTATAACAGCAGTACTACTAGAATAATATTAGTGGTTTTGGTGTTCTGGTATATTTTAGAGCTCAGAATTGTTCAAGTCATTATATAAATGTTCACATTATTTTCACATTAAAGGCCTCAGTGTGTTCCTGCAGAATACTGTGGGAAAAATATGGCTTATGACATTTGTATTTTTAAAATCGGAAGAGCTCTTTTCCAAAACACTATGAAAGCCAAATAGAAAAAAATAAGTTTGTCAGTTCTTTTTTGCCGTGTTCTGAACCTATTCACGGCTTGATCAATGTTTCATGCCAAATCCCTATATTTTCTTGTTTAAAATATATTACAAGATGCAGTTTTTTACCACATTGTTATAAGCACCAAACCTTTTGGTAGGTTTTAAAACTGTTGGCATTACAAGCTCTTACAAAAGGGATTGTTTCATGATGTAGATTAGACTAGATATACTATATTTGTCTGATATAATTGATGGGTATTGGTGTGTGTTGTTAATCCTCTCAGAGCTTTTGAGACTGGGTTGCTTGTTCACAGTTTAATTAATGTGATAGTGCACTGCACAGTGAGGAACAGTTTACAGTGTTTGGTACATCTCGCGATTTTTGCTTCGTGACATTCGCATCGGCTCATATTTTTTGTAATTAGCCTAATTGTTCCTGTATAAACACTTGAAGCCAATAACTGAAGAAGACTGAACCAGTTATGCTTGATGGAAGTAAATGGAGGAACGCTTGAATTAGTAATAAACTTGACTACATTTCAGTGTGTGGTCTGGAGAGATTTCATTTTCCCAGAGGAGCACCTGAATACTCCATCACAAGACTCCATAATTCCCCAGTGGCGCACAGCGTTGCCACGTTTCCTTGAACACTTAAGACAACAGCCTGTCTCAAAGCCACATTTTATATAATTCAAAAATCAAAAACGAAGAAGAATTACATGTCACACGTCAACATAATCCATTCCACATTTTTAGGGGACCTTCAGGTAGAACTGTGTGTAGTTATTAACTAGATGTGTGCTCACTAAATGACTAAAGTGAAAATAAAAGACCAGATGAATGAGTGACTTTGTTGGTGTTGTTTAATATAGTTTAAGATTATCCAGTTGTCTTAAATAATATGTTTGGTAACACTTTGAAATCAAAATTGTTTCCCTAAGTTAATGCATAGTTAACTTACATAAATAATAATTTTGCCATAACAAACATTCAAGGAATAGTTCTACCAAAAAAGATATTCGCTTCTTCGTCAGAACAAGAAAAAGTATATTTTGAAAAATGTACCTTGACAACAGAATTATCCATTATCTTGCATTGGTTTTATTTTCACAATAAATGTAAATGGGTACCACTCTGGTACAGTCACGGACATTCTTCAAAATGTGTTTTGCATAAGAAACAATAATACAAGTTAAGAATTAATATGAAATGATGAAGGAATTTTAATTTCTAAAAGAACTTTTACAAATATTACTAGATGTTATAAAGCTCCGTTGTATATTGTTCATCCAGACAATACTTTATTGGAATATGTTTATATTTGCTTGTAGATTGTTCTAAATTTGTCAAGAATGACTGCATAGGCCTGTACTTAATTAATCAAGATGGACTTTTTGGGATCCAGAGAGTTGCTGACAATGCAAAAACCTAAGCTGAAAAGGAACTATGTGTGTCCTCCCTAGAGAAAGGAGGGGGAAAGAGAGACTATAAAAGAACAACATTATGTTTATGTGTTCCCAGTTATTCATTACTTAATCAATGTGCTCTCTAAGTTTACATAAACTTATGTATAGTGTTCATAGATATGACAGCTGGAAATGACCTTTCAATTCATTTGTTTGATGTAAACCTAGTGGCCTGTGAAGCTGTTTTAAATCGAATGTCTTTTACATTTAGGCCAGTGTCAAAACACACCAGAAGGTGATAAATGGTGTGTCTTCAGGACTCTGTTTGAAGGCTGGGTTGAGATTGGCTCAATTTAAGCATGTTGCGTAAAGGACAGATTGTTACAGGCCACTTACATGGTTGATGGATGTCTGCACATCGACTTTGAAAGCTGTTAGGGTTTATATTGAGTCCTCTATGTTGTTGTTCCTGCTTTGAAAATCACATATATGTTATGTTTTATATTATAACAAATAAAAAGTAACAGTAATGAAGTCTGACTCATTAAAGACCAAATGGTCCTTAAAATATTAACCTGAGATTTAAACAAACCTATAAAACGAATTAAAATGCACTCGATGCAGCAATCCCTGTCAAAGCCACATGAAATATGATGGATCTCTTAGAGAAGTGGTAGGAACTTAAAGAACCAATAGAACAAAAGTGATTATCCAAAAACAAACATTTCTTTCTGTTTGTCTTTCAGGTTGTGTTAGTATTTGGGCTATAACTCCAGAAGAACGAGTGAAACATGACAAACAATTTGACTCACTGGTTCCCACTCTGGGATATCTGTCAGGTAAGAATACATAATGGAAACCAATACAATTACAACTGTTTACAGTCACATTTTAATTTAGTTTTTAGAAACATATTACAAAAGAAGATCAATGAGAATTGTAATTTTAGTGTCGGAAGTTTTGTCAAATTAGTAAAATTTTTTTTATTTGTTTATTGAGGTTTTACACTGGTATGTTTTTTGCAATATTAAAAAAGTTACTGTGTATGCTGGACTCTTTTTCTCACCCAAAAATAAAGATTCTGTCAAAGATTCAGTTTTTCAAATCTGTATAGATTTCCTTTTTTTGATGAACACAGAGAAATACATCTGGAAGACTACGTATTCTTAATGGACCACATTGTCTACCATTGTTGCAAGAATTACTTTATAATTTGTTTTTCTGATAAATATAAAATGGGAAATTTTGAAGAATGCAGGACAACAAGAAGGTTTCATTTTTGACTTACGTTATTTGGTTACAAGCATTCATCCCAAAATGTGTTCATCGGGACATAGGAATTAAAACAAGTTTGGAACAACTAGAGAGAAAGTAATTAATGGCAGAAATGTATTTTATTTTTGTCAGCAATCACTTTAAAGTTCAATTCATAAACATTTTTGTTTTATACATTTATGACCTAACGGGTGAAAACCAGGCTAAAGTTGGAAAGTTAAATTCTGAGACAACGAGCTATGATTTTCACAATTTCACTATGATTTATATTTTTGACCTGCTCTTACTCAGTCAATGTTAAATATATCAATGTTGTATACTGACAGAATGTTCTTTACATTGTGTTGAATGATTTTATTTAATTATATACATTTAAGCATACAATATTAAAATCAGAAGGTTAAAAGAAACAATTTGCTCAAGTAAATGGTATAATGTATGACACACTAACACACTTTGTATATTTTCAGGAGATCAAGCACGAAGTTTCTTTCTGCAGTCTGGACTTCCAACAGCAGTCCTGGCAGACATTTGGTTAGTTAACACACGCTTTTTTTATATATATAATGTGTTTGTATCTTTCTATTTGTGTTTTCTTAGGCAGCGTTTTTTAATCATGGTGGATATTTTGGTTTGTGTGTGGGACAATTGCATTCGTACCCACATACCTCTCTGAAGGGTGGAGGTTTCCTTAATTACCCTTATCCTGTCTGCGGTTTGTCTATGGGTGTAAACACCATCGCCCATCCACAAACAGGAAATAGATATAGTCTGGCAAGATGTGTAACTTTTGATTTAGGTTTATAGCATAGCAGGGTATTTTCTCCCCCCTTGTGTGTGTTTTGAAATGGTCTTATTTATAATAAAATAAAGGTAGAGTAAAAAATTTCACCTTTAATAATGCCGATTTGTCATCAGGCAGATAATTCTGTCTGGTTCCGCTGGGATCGTGCTGGCAATTAGTGCTCTGTAAGCCACTTTTGATGAAAAGCTTCAATGGCTATATACTTCCTTTCTTTCAGGGCACTGGCGGATATGGGGAAAGACGGAAAGATGGACAGATTGGAATTCTCCATCGCAATGAAACTAATTAAACTGCAGCTGCAGGGTCAATCTCTCCCCCCCAGTCTGCCAATAATCATGAAGCAGACCCCTACCCCCGTTCTGACATCATCATCACGCTTCGGTAAGACTCGATGGAAAAAGCTTATTATGTAACTGTTTCCTTGGCTTGTTTGTTTTGTTATTAAAGTTGAGACTCCAGATAAGACACAGATGAGGTTGCATGTAAACAAAATTTGTTTTACACATCTCAGATAAACGGTCTGGGACAGATCTAATAATTTCTCATTTACAGGAATGGGATCAATGCCAAATTTGTCTGTGATGCCCTTACTAGCACCAGTGCCAGCATGCCCTGCAGTCCACCCCTTTGTCTCTGCACCCACCATGATGCCAGGACTTCTGCCGCAAATGCCCATCTCTTTTAGTGTGCCAACCCTGCCCAACGGCAATGCAACACTTCTCACTCCAACACCAGGTCTCTGTGTTTTTTGTTTTAGATGTTGTGCTGTGCAGTGTGGATTGCAAGTCAATCTTAGTGAATTAAAAAGGATCAATAAACACTTACTTGTCTGCCTTCTTATGCAACCACTCAGTCTATTCTGAGTTTCACCAATTGCATTCTATGAAACTGAATTCTAGACCATATACATGTAAATGCACAAATGCTACCTATGCATTATTATGAATATGGAGACTAATTTTTTGCGTTCTTATGATTAGAAATAATGAAAGTGTTATATGCTGTTTATTAGTTCATGTAGTGTTCTTTAATATGCTTTAAGGATTCAAAGGATTAGTGAATATTTGATCCATAAAACTGAAGTTTACCTAAAAAAGATTAAAAATCTGAAAACTTCACCAGTTAATGATGTCATAATCATGTCACCAATCACATCAACTCATTTGACTCTGTGGATCAGCATTTTGATCCAATGATAAGCAAGGATGCATCTCAGATTCAAGTTAAAACCACCTTACTGCCATGTCAGCTCCCAGTTTCACTTTCAGTTTAGCAACATTTTGAACAAGGCACCTGTGGAGCACTTTCATCATTTGCATATTTATTTAGCTTCGGATACTAAATTTAGCTGAGTTGCAAAGTTGCGTAAAACCTGAAAATGTTGGCGGAAATTATTAAATATGTTATTTTGATTGTAGAAGATTTGTAATTAATAACCAGAAGAGGATTTTAATTTCTTATCAAGTTTATCTACACATAATCTTCTTTCTTTCTTTCTTTCTTTCTTTCTTTCTTTCTTTCTTTCTTTCTTTCTTTCTTTCTTTCTTTCTTTCTTTCTTTCTTTCTTTCATTCTTTCTTTCTTTCAGGGTACCCAGTTTTAGGCAGTTTGAGCAAATCTCACTCCCTCTTGGACCTTGGATCTAGCAGGTATGAACTGTAAATACTGCATTGACCCACTACATAGACACTGACACCCATATTTGTATGGGTGTGTGTGTGTGGGGACCTTTGCTGTAAAGACAATGATTTACATTTTGTACATAACTGTAAAATGGTAGAACATGTTAATTTGGTTTTGTTTTTCACTACATGAAGTTTGTCATAAATAAGCATGTGTTTGCAGACAGTGAGCTTGAATAGCACAGCTGTCTTCCAGGTTCTTAATAAGATCTTGTTAGGGTTCCTCTGAGAGCCATCCAACCTTTACATGGTGATGGAGAAACTCAAAGTAAACTCATTTACACCTGCTTAGTGCCTGTTTAAATGAATTTGTGATGAGGGCTGAGCAGATGTCACATTTTTATAGAAATATAAATGATTTTACAGGGAATTTAAATTGTAAGGGTTAGTTCAGCCTTTTGTCTTGGGCACACAAAGGAAAAAAATATGAATAATATTTACATTGTGAGTAATGTGACCTTTTCTATTCTTTGACAGAAAGTCAAAGAAAACAGTTTGCATACAGATATGTTAAACTACAGAAGCTGTACAATATCTGTTTGTTGTTTCTGAACTTGCTTATAAGTCAGTGTTTTAGGTCTGGTTTTAATGGACCTGGTCATTACTGACCAAAAATGCATTCTGCAAGTGCTGCTTGAACATATAAATTATTAAAAGAATGATGTCACTGCAGAATCTTGAAGCACTGAAGGACAAGCTGATTTTGTAGCTAATACCAGTTTCCTGACTGTTTATGATGCCAATATCTAATTTGTAGTATTTTTTTACTTTTTTGCACAGATGGGTAACAACCCATTTTGCATGCAAAGGTTTTATCCGTACATTATCTCTGTCTAAATTAAGCCAATAATAACTAGGTGTGTTATCAAATTGAAAAAAATAGTTCACCCAAAAATAAGAATGTGTAATTATTTGGTCGCCCTCTTGTTATTTTAATCCTGTATGACGTTCTTTCTTCTGGTGAAAAAAAAAGAAAATACTTTTTATTGCGATTACCGCATAAGGACAGTAAGACATAAGTTGATGAGTCTTGCCATTCTTCACAATATTATTTTTTGTGTTGTGTAAAATAAAAGTCATACAGTACAGGTTTAGCATTACAAGAGGACGACTAAATGATGACAGAATTTTTCATTTTTTTAAGCATTGGCTTATTCAGTTCTGGCTTACATAAAGTTACATGTGTTATGTTTAGTGGATAAACAACATCCATTATGATACACAGTCCCATAAAATCAATGAAATGATTATCAAACAGAATATTCTTATATGTTTTTCTGAAGTCTCACTGTTCTTACAGTTCGAACTCCTCTTCCACCACCTCCCTTTCGAGTAACTCCCCCAAAATGGGCTCATCAGATTGGGCAGTGCCTCAGTTGTCCCGTCTGAAATACCGCCAGCAGTTCAACAGCCTGGATAAGCTGATGAGTGGATACCTGTCAGGTGAGTAGTTATAATTGTAGATGTAAAGAGGAGGAGGGAAGGACTGTTTGCATGATGATATGTACACATTGCTCATGTGCTATGTGTATGCTTTTAACTCTTTTTATGTTTAAAGGTCCCCAAGTCAGAAATGCCCTTACAGCATCAAACCTCACGCAAACACAGCTCGCCACCATATGGTGAGTTCACAAAACACAGCCAGTTACTTGAAATGTGTCCAATGTATTCGTAAGTGCATTCCTTTGCTTATATTTCCATCTGCAGGACTCTCGCCGATGTAGATCGGGATGGGCAGTTAAGAGCGGAAGAATTTATACTGGCAATGCATCTTGTTGATATGGCCAAGACTGGTCATCCTTTACCTCTGAGTCTACCTCCGGATCTGGTGCCTCCATCCCTCAAGTGAGATACATACCCACATGGGCTAAAATAACCTTAAAGAATTAATCTTGTCAGATTGTTTATTTTGTGAGCCTGTGTTTATCTTTAGAACAGGGAAGTCATGTGACCTCCTGAATGGACCTATTCCTCCAATCAGCACTGAGCTGATTGAAGCAGAACATCCGAAAAATAAGAGCAATGGTATTAAATTAAAGCTGACACAGTATTTGCACTTTAGCATTTTTTCTTCTCATCTCACCTCTATTCACCTGTCTCTCACTCTCTTAGTGTCGTATGAGGATAAACTGAAGGAAAATTTTCAGAAAGGGAATGCAGAGCTTGAAAAGCGACGTTTGGCCCTACAGGAGCAACAGAAGAGAGAGGAGGAGAGAAGGAGAGAGGATGAGAGGAGGGAAGAGGAGAGGAGACAACAGAGGGAGAGAGAGGAAAGAGAGCGGAGGGAGAGAGAGGCCCTGATGAGACAGAGAGAGGAGGAAAGGAGGAGAGAGATGGAGAGGGAGTTGGAGAGACAGAGAGAAGAGGAAAGACTGAAGGAGTTGGAGAAACAAGAGGCAAGTGAAACAAATGATTACGACTACAGTAATAATATGATATAACAGAAAAAGTATAATAAAAACAAGGATAGTTTTAGTTGCATGATTAAATATAGTATGCATTGATATAGTAAGTGCCACCTCCCTCTGTCTCTTTCTTTGTTCCAGGAAGAGGAGCGTCAGAGGCGGATGAAATGGGAGAAAAGTAAACGAGTGGAGCTTCAGACACAAAGAGAAAAAGAGCAGGGTGACATCCAGAGGCTGAAGGAAAGGAAGAGATGTCTGGAGAATGAATTGGAGGCTGTGGTCAGATTCAACAAGCTTTGCCTTTTTTCTTTTTATATAAAAAATAGAAAAACCAGAGTAGCTGGACAGGATGGATTACAGAGACCACAGATTTATTAAATTAAATTTAAATAATGTAAAATTTTATGGTTAAAGCTAGAAATAATTATTAATTATTTATACAAATTATTAATATTGGCTTATTTTTTATATTGTTGATCCATTGCTCATATTAAAAAATGTCTTGTTTTGTCTGATGTATGCAGTTAGATAATACATATAGAGCTTAGTTTGTTTTATTAAAGACTGTTTGCATGATGTAAACAACCCTTTTTTTTAAGGAAATAATATACGGTTTTACAGGAGAAAATATACATAACATGCACTGCTTTATTTTTGGACACTCACAAAATGTGGTTTGAATAATCCACTTATATTCTCACAATCTCTTATATGTGCTGTAGGGCAGGTCCTCTCACGGTCATTCTCTGCTACATTAAATTTTTTATCTCTTCCTCTTCAAATTTACTTGTTTTCTATCCCATCATTGTTGGCACAAAACACAATTAAATGTATCTGTCTCTTTAGGGCAACAAACATAAGCAGATTTCTGACCGGCTCCGGGATGCCAAGAGTAAGAGGCAGGTGCAGAAGGTCGAGCTGGATCTGATTAATCAGAAAAGAGAGAGTCGTATAGTGGATATCAACTCACTACAGTTACAAATTGAGGTATTAATCATGTATTTGTGTTGCATAATTTATATACAGTCTTCTGATATTTATATAAATTATATTATATACACAACCGGACAAAAGTTTTAGGACACTTCCGTGAAATGTTTCTCATTATTTAGAAAAAAAATATCTTAAGTGTATGCCAAAATGTCTGAAATTAGTTAATTTTACTGAGTGGATGACTGAATATTGAAGAAAGAACAGCCATTAAGAGTTCAATAGATGCTGACTTATTTAAAATGATTTAAAATGTATCTCAGGGTGAAATCTTAAGAAGCTTCTTGATAAAATGACAGGATAACAAGATCTTTTTATATATTTTTTAAATTATAAAATAATTCCCACAATTCCTTTTGTTTTATTTAAAAATATTGATGAGTTTATTATTTTTCTAAAATATGGATTAAAAAATATGAGTTAGTAGCTGTCCCAAACCTTTGAGTTAGTGTATTATATATTATAAATTATACCAAACAAAAATATCCTACAACATGTATGACTTCATTCCATGGAATATCATTTAATATATAATCTGAAAATCAAAATGAATTAGAACTATATAATACTATATTCATATTTAAAATAAATTAACATATTGTAACAAGAACAAACTGACTTACACAATTTTTTGTGTGTTTATTTCTATAACAATGTTTATATAATTTATGATTTCACTTAATATAAGAAAGTTATTTAAACCATGTTCAAAAGTACTCATATATATATATATATATATATATATATATATATATATATAAGAAAAGTGAATGGTCAACATGTGACAACTTTTTTAAGCAAGATTTTGAGACATGCACTTTAAGCCACAAGTCACATAGATTTATTATGTGGTGCTCTTATTGTGTTTTATGGCCACCACTCACTTTCATTGCATGGAAAAGGAAAGGTCAGACAGGTCTGAAACTTCAACAAGTTTAATACATTGGATGAACTATTCTTTTAGAAGCAACAATAAAAGATTTAGCTTCTGTGATATTTTATCCTCATGAATATGTGCGTTTTTGCAGCAAATTCAGATGCAGTCGAGTCGATTGGGTCCTGAGAAGCAGAAACTGACAGACAGACTGCATCAGCTCACTCAGAACACCTCAAGTGAGCATTCACATTAATCAAAATCACTCAGTCAATCGAAGTGCAGATGAGTAGTCCAGTGGCGTCAATTTCATTACTCTTGAACTCTTGAGCTGATTTTCTCTATCCTCTGTCTTTTTCCCTTTCAGGTCCTTTGATAAACGATATGAAACAGAGCGCGTGTGAGAAAGATCTGACATGTCGGAAACTCAAGGAGCAGTTGGACGCTTTGGAGAGAGAAACCTCTGCTAAACTTTCACAGATGGAGCAGTACAACAGAGAGATCAAGGTCAGATTTAACAGCTTTCCAATTTACACTCTGAACATTTAAAGTGCCATGTTTCAGTGAACTGTGAGAACTTGATTGCATTTAAACCCTAATGTCCCTGTGAGCGACTCACCAGTTCACTGTTCTAGAGGTTCTTGTGATTTAAACAGCTCAACTCCCAGCCCAAAAGAGATTAGCCAAGTTCATTACTAACTCACATTTGCCTATAAAAAAAAACACAACACGCAGACACTAGAACTAACACACATTTACCGCATTTAACCCTTTGACACCTGAGCATCCATTATTGTTTGGTGTTCTTCTAATGTTTCTCTCTACAGTTTCCTTCTTTCTTATTTTCATACTTTCTTTCTTAACAGAATTGGCAGTGCAGATATTTTATTGTTGCCTTTCCTCTGTTGTCTCACTCTCCTGTTTTTCTCTACACTTGCCTGCCTTAATAGTTTGTAGAAATGGATGACTGTGTGCTTCAGGGACTTCTCTCTTTGCTGGGCTGCTTAACCAATCTCTTCCTTCTAATAAAGGTTGACCTCTCTTTGTCTTTCTTTCATCTCCCCTCTTCCAGTCATTACCTTTTCACGCCGATAGAAATAAATCAACTTACATTTGTACGTCTTTGTCTCTGTGCCATTTCCATCACTTCATAATGGTGTTCTTCAGCATTCAAAAGATTTTTGCTTACTGCCCAATAATGGGACCCTGGACCATGAAAAAAGTCTTAAGTCGCACAGGTATATTTGTAGTAATAACCAACAATATATTGTGCAATACAACTACAAGTTTTGGGACACTTACTTACTTATTCATTCATATTTTTCCACATATTGGAAAAATATTACCCCTAAAAATTATGAAGGGAACTATGGGTCTATAAAGGAAACTACACCTTCATTGTAGTAACCTTTTGTCTAGAATATGCAGAAAAGTTTTCTTGTCAATTTATCTATCAGCTCCCTAAGGTCTCAATATTCACACCCATTTCAAAGACATCACGTAAAAATCATGTATGTTAAATAAATTATGTTTTTATATTATATTATTTTAAACAAATTTAGGCATACACCTTCAGATCAAAAGTTTTTTTTAAACTATGAAAAACATTTCAATCAAGTGTCCAAAACTTTTGACCGGTGATGTATGCCAAAAATCATTATGATATTAAGTAAAGATCAAATTGTAAATCTGACCGTAAATATGTCAAACTTAATTTTTCTGAGTGGATGCTTTATTAAAACAAATGAATTCGGGTAGTCAGTAGAACTGATTTGAATCGTATCCTTTCTATTTTTTCTTGTAAACGAAATGTTTGGGTTGGGTTGCAGGACTTGAGACAGAGGCAGACCCAGCAACAGAACATTTTAGAGCAGCTGAGAAAAGTAAGATCTGAGAAACTTCAAGAGCTACAGAGACGCAGAAAAGAGGAAGAAGAGAAGAGGCGTAAACAGGAGGAGGAAGATAGAAAAAGGAAACAAGAGGAAGAAGAGACAAAGAGGAAAGAAGAGGAGCAGGTGAAGAAAAGGAAACGAGAGGAGGAGGAAATGAAGAGGAAAAAAGAAGAGGAGGAGATGAAGAGGAGGAAAGAGGAGGAGGTTGCCAGGTAATCTCCAACTCCCATGTTTACCTAGCTTTAAAAAAACAGAATAGTCCGTTGTTGTCTAAAAACAACTATTAAAATTCCATAATAACAAAGCAATATTCATGTTTCTCTGTTTAGATTAAGATATTTAGTTTAAATATCTTGTGCTTTCAATGGGAGATGTGTAACCATGCAACCAAGTTATTATTTGTGTCCCAGATTGGGAAAGAGGACAAATAACATTCAACCACAAAAGTTTAAAATAGTTGTAGAACAATTTACACAAAATATACATTGTCCATCCCATCATCTAAGACTATTGGTTTGATAAATATATATATAATATAATTTTTATATTGAATAATTATATATTACAATAAAGAGACTACATGAAGGTGCATTGCTTGTGATTTTGAATGCGGTCATTAAATGCTTAAATGTTAGCATTTAATTTGCCATTTTTATCAATATTTACAAATACAATTAAATATAAATATTTTTGAAAGAACATCAAAATTCTAATCTCACTGAAACATTGTGTTCTCAGACAGGAACAGGAACGTCTGAAGGAAGAGGAAGCCGAGCGCCAGAGGAAACTTGCCCAGGAACGAGAGGCCAAACTCAGGGAAGAGCAGCAGCGTCAGACCCTGGCACGACTTCAGGAGGCACAAGAGCTGGCACGAGAGAGGGAAGAGAAGAGGAGAGCGGAGGAAAGAGAGAGGGAGGAAAAACAAAGGAATGAACCCCTGCTACATACTCAGCAGTCTGTGTCACACAATAGCACAGAGATCAAAGGTGAGTGTACTTAAGCTTGTGTGCGTGTTTGTGCGTGTGTATGCATGAGCATGAGTGTGTGTATGAAGTGCACTGCCAAATCCTAAAACTGGTTTGTATTTATATTCTTGGCCAGTGTGAGGTTTTCATTCTATTCATTCTAATGAGTGTCATTACTCTGAGGGCTTCATGATTCACTTTAATTACCTCCCATTAATTATATGAGTTAATGTAACAGACTCCAATGTAAGAGAGAATGAACAGAAGGAAAAAGACTACTGAAGATATTCATGCAGTTTAAAACAAAAATAATTTCCTTTAGATTATACACTGAACAAATACTTTACTAGTGTTAAAAGTGATAGTTTGCCACAATATCAAAAGCCAGGCTTCATTTACTTATCCTCATGGAATTTCAAATTTGTATGACTTTCTGCAGATCACAAAAGAAGATATTTTGAAGAGGGTTGTTTACAACAGTATTACCCGTTGACTTGCAATGGTCTATGCAATGTCTTTACAATAGAAGTTAATGGGAACCCCAGTGGTTTGGATATTAAAATGATTTAAAATACCTTCTTTTGTCTTCTGAGGGAGAAAGAATGTCTTAATGGCTTGACATGTCAAGAGGGTGCGTAAATGATGACACTATTTCATATTTGAGTGTACTTTGGTTTAAAGTAATGTAGTACATCTGTTCTGCATCTGTAAATGTGAAGTATCACACGCAGTTTCTGCTACTCGTATAATAACGGGTGGCAGAAATGAGTGACAGATGACTATGGCAGTGTGGTATTGTATTTTACATATATCAGATCATATCAGATCCTTGGTTGACTCACATTTAAAGTAGAAAGATACCTGCATGTGCGGGATTTTATTAAGCATAAAATTTTTGTTTGTTACAATTGAACCGCGTTGAAAATAAGTACTCAATATGTTTAATAGTCGTTAGCACTTATAATGCATAGTACCTCCCATTTAACATCTACATTAATTAGCATGTACATGTATCTCTGAACTTGATATAACAGAATCCAGCTTTATTGAATCACACCAAGTAGTTTTTGTCAGGAAATGTATCCCTTTTTAATTTTCTATAAATAACTCCTTTTGTGTTCCACAGAGGAACAATTTCTGGCCGAAAAGTTTCTTGAATCATTTCAGAAATTTGGGATTAAGCAAGCAAAATTGTTCTCTTTATTTGTTATGAATGACCAGTTGCTATCTAAGGATTCTATTATTACAACTAATTCTTTAAGTTTAACATTCTGAAATGTTTATCTGTATGATGTCTTGTGTGTTTTGTAGGTTTGCCAGTGGTGATCACTGAAGATACATGTACTGCCCTCACCACCTATAGAGCCCTGTATCCCTTCACAGCACGTAACACAGAAGAGCTCTCACTGGAAGCTAACTGTTTGATTGAGGTACAGAATAACGTTGTGATTGTGTCTGTAGCATAATTGATCGGGGTTATAGGTTTGATTCTCTGAGAATGAAAAGAGTAATAAACACCTTGACTCCAACTGTAATTTACATTTTTCGTTTAGGCTTTTGATAACTTTAAGCTGTTTGGTTTCGTTTGGATCCATAGGTGGATGAATCAACAGTTAGAGAGACAGGCTGGCTGTATGGTTGTTACCGTGGAAACAGTGGATGGTTTCCAGAGAGTTATGCTGAGAGATGCAGTACAGACAGTGGGACTCATCAGACAACAGCTGTTACTCAATCCACAGCGCCCTCGGCCATCTATCCTGTGTATTACAATCCTATATATATATATATACATTAGTTTGATGCTAAAATATTGCTGTCTTTTGGTGACGCGAGTATGTCACCATTCATCGTGAAAATTCAGAATTTTTAAAGCACACTTATTAAAACATCTTATTTTTTTATTAATTGAAAGAAATCATGATTTATATCTTATATCACATTTTGGAAATTGACTATGGGATTTTATTACTGGGGGTATACGCTCTTTTGTATACTATCAATATACAATTTACATAGTTATACAGCACATGCTTTCTTCCACTACTTAGAAGTGAAGAAGAAATTAAAAATAAGATTGCTTTTACCAAAACATATTTATTGATAGGTTTACAGATAAAGCAAGTGAACAACATGAAGGATAGAAAGAGATATTTTATACATACATAGAGCAAAGGTAGAAAGATATTTCACCAAAAAATGTAAATAGTTTCATGATTTACTGACCACAGAAGGAGATATTTTGAAGAATATCAGTAACTGAACTACACTGCCCCTCTATCATTATAATTGTATGGACACAAAACCAATGCACGTAATGCCAATTGTTTGCCAGTTACCAACATTCTTCAAAATATCTTCTTTTGTTTTCGGCAAAAGAAAGAAAAACATACAGGTTTAAAATTCAAAGAGTGTGAGTAAATGGTGACAGAGTTTTAATTTTTGGGTGAAATGTTACTTTTAAGTTAGTTTGTGATAAATTCTGCAGCTCAGATGGAGACTAGCAATTCATTCATTTAAGCTGTTGATCTTTTGTGTAGTGTATTTCTATGCATAATATGTGATAGGAAAATAACAGAAGTAGTATTGCAGGTCGTTACTGGAACACTGTTATTTAAGCTAATATTATTTAAAAAAATGAAAGTGTTAATGTATGAGAGACACATCTTTGAGTGTGACAGTGTCTAAATTATAGTGTTATTGTTCAGCAAAGTTGTCTTTGAGTAATATCAAATCATTAAAATTCATTCTTTTTCAGAATTCCCAGGGTGGACGTGGAAGGACCAACTCCAACACACACACCAGCATTTTCAAACACACAACACTCACAGGTTGGCATGTGCGAATACACTGTATATAATGTACGCACACAAAAACTTTTTATTTAAATTGTGTTTATGTTTCTGTGTGTACATGGTCACTGCAGGCTGTTGCTTTGTGCGAGTGGTGTGCTAAGACTGAAAGTCACCTAGGCTTCTCCAAAGATGACATCATCACAGTTCTAGAGAAGCAGGAAAGCTGGTGGTACGGAGAATTAAACGAGAGCCGGGGCTGGTTCCCCTGCTCATTTGTGTCCATGGTTACCACCAATAACACACAGACAGAGTAAGTATGAAGATGTCTCTTACTTAACTACAAAAACATGCATTCAGACCTCTGAATGGTAGTGTGTCAAAACACAGACTGTAATGGATCTTTAGTGGAGACACTAAATAAACATTATGCCTTTATAGTATCATTATATAATTTCATTCAGGTTTTTGTGAACACCCAACATAAATTCCAACTCTTAACTCACGCCACTGGCTAAAATAATTTAGCCATGTTGGCTGGATGGGAAAATTAAACAGACAATACATCTGTTGTGTAAGTTGTTGTCTGTTGGTTAGAGTGACGTAGGCAATGACTGAAGTGTTCTTGATCAAGTAACCTCCGTTTGCTCGGCAGTGTACTTCTAAATTACTTTGAAAAAAGTGTCTGCCAAATGAATACATGTAAATATTATGTTTGGTACAGTGGTACGTAGGGAAGTTCCCTACGAATGGTTCACTTGCGTTAAAGTTAAAGCAATTTCACACTTTGTCGTACATCTTTTATCGAAATTGCTTATAGTAACAATTAAAATAGATTGAGTGACCCATTATATTAATATCAAATTTAAACCATTTTGAAATTATTTAATTTAGTTTGCTTCCTTGCAATTAAATATTTCAAACAATTTAGTAGCATCTGATTGCAAATAAAAATATATATGTTTCTGTTATTTTCTAGACCTTTGTATTCTACTGTTGATGAGATTGATCTTTCAGATTCTGGTCATCTAGAAGGTTAGCAGTATAATTTTGTTTTAGACAATTATATGTCTTAATTGTCATTTATTGCTCTAGTTTACTTAAAACTAAATTACTTTACTAAAGTTTTAAGCTTATGTTTTTTGGGACACCAAATTAATTTCTTTTATCATTGGTGTTTTGGTGACTGTTTGTGATGTCTTGTTTCATCTCATCAGGTTTCATCTCATCAGAGTATGTGGCTCTATACACATATGAGAGTCCAGAGTCAGGTGACCTGACGTTCTCTGTGGAGGATGTTGTCCTGGTAACAGAAAAGGAGGGGGAATGGTGGAGAGGCTGTATCGGAGACCAGTCTGGCCTCTTTCCTTCTAACTATGTTAAGCCCAAAGAGAAAGATGTGCGTACTTTCCAGAAATCTTATAGATTGTCATTTGAATCAGGGTACTTTAAATTTACTGATCAAATTTGACCTCTTCTGTGTTAGTCATTTTATTTTTATTGTACAAAAAACTGATTCTGTATTCAATCACACATTCAAGGACATCTATTTATAAGTGTATATATAAAAATATATATGTGTTGATTTAGATTGTACTAATTATTTGGTCACTGTATTGTTTTTTAGATGGCCATACCTGATGGCCCTAATAAAAAGCCAGGTGAGGTCTGAAAGCATTGTACGACCACATAAATCTGATTTCAAGCTGTTTTTCACATTTTTGACTATTGTTGCATATTTTTTTTAGAGATTGTTCAGGTAACTATTGCCAATGCTGCCGCATCACCAGAGCAGTTGAGTCTTACGCCGGGTCAGCTGATCGTCGTCCTGCACAAGAACTCAAACAATTGGTGGCTGGGCGAGCTTCAGGTAAATGTTTTACATGACAAAGCAGATTGTCTTAATTAGATTCCTCTAAGATTAGAACTCTTACATCATTTTACCATCCTGTTACTCTAGAAGTATTTTAAATGTTTTTATCAAATGACCTTACGGACTACAGGCTTTTCTTGTATTGAAATAAAACCACATATCACAAAATATCTTCTTTTGAGTTTAACATGATTTAATAACAAGACGGTTCTGATTTTGTTGTGTAAAACCATTTTTCGAAATCTGATTAAAGAGATAAAAAAATAAAACTTTCTTTTGGATAACCATCATATTCTGAGATATAAATGTAGGGACTATACAATAGTGTTATGTATTGATGTATGTGTTTGTCGCAGGCGAGGGGTAGAAAACGTAAAAAGGGCTGGTTCCCCTCCTCTAATGTCAGACTACTGGAACCCAACAGCGGAAAAATAACTCCTGCACCTCAACCATGTAAGACACTTACTGTTCTGTCAATTTTCATTCAGACTCCTGCGCGTGACAAGGTTTAGGTTGTGTTCCATTCATCTATTTGCTTTTCTTTCTGTCCTTCCTCTAGTGTGTCAAGTTATTGCAATGTACGACTACAAAGCAGCCAATAAGGATGAAATGAGCTTCCAAAAGGGTCAGCTGATCAACGTATTTAACAAGGACAATCCTGACTGGTGGAAAGGAGAGGTCGCTGGGGTCACAGGACTACTTCCAACCAATTATGTGAAGATGACAACAGAATGTGATCCCAGTCAGCAATGTGAGTAAACATTTGCACAATTATAGAAAAATATTTTCTTTCTTTCTTTCTTTCTTTCTTTCTTTCTTTTCTTTCTTTCTTGTTTACTTACTTGCTTGCTTGTATTTTAAAATTTTCTCTCTATCCATCTCTTCATTGCCCCCCATTCTCCCTTCCACACTTTTTCCACCTCATCTGCCTCACCTGTGTTTTATTGTAGGATAATAGCTTTGGCTCCTCCTTCTACTTCCTCTTCTATTTTCTGGGCCAATCAGAACGCTGCTCTGGATTAAGAGGCAGACTCTAGACTCCGCCTGACTAGCTTTGTTTGGATTTGCCTTCCGTTTTACTGTTTGTTTCAACTTTGTTTCATTTACTGGCTGTAGCGTTTATTTAGTTTTCTGTTTAATAGAGATGTTTTATAGCAGTAGCAAAAAGTACTTCACTGTTTGTTTGAAGTGAGAAGGTGAAAAGGTTTTTGGTGTCTGAAATCCCAAAATATGAATATACGGCCCACAGTTAAACAGCAATGAAGTCTATTTGTTTAATGTAAAGATTTGTTAGCTTCGCTGGGATCTTAACAGTATCTGAAGAGCAATTTGTCATATTTCAGTGTTGCACGGATGGTGCAGGATTCGAGGGTCACAAAAAACAATTAACAACACAAAGAAGAGTAAAGAATCTTAAAAAACACATTTCATGACCCCTTAAAAGTGAACCAACCTTTAATTTACACATGTAAGTTATTTTCATCAGCACAATTAATTCATTTGTAGATTGTGGGATTGTTAGTCCGTCTCTGCTTGTTTCCTTGTGGATAAAAGAACACATGACCAACAACGTGTGTTGCTCTTATTCTTGATCAGCTATGCAGTCAGCTAACACTCATGACCTTAGAGATCATTAGACGCATTCACTCTGAATGTTTTAACCTTTGCTCTAAAAGCAGTTTTGTATTAAAAGTGTATGAATCTGAATTTCAGAAATAAAGTTTGTAACTGTGAGATAATGTGGTGACTTGGTTACTGTATGGTGGTTGCATGTGGTTGTAGGGTGTGCTGATCTGCTCAGTTTAGAGTCTATGTCTACTGAGGAGAGAAAGAGACAAGGTTACATCCATGAACTCATTCAGACAGAGGAAACCTACCTGGAAGATCTTGAACTTGCACTGGAGGTAAAACAACACCTTGGAAATCTTGTGATTTACCCTTTTTATATGAATCATCTCTACATAATGTGAATGATGTTATGAAAAATATTATTATAATTAGTTAAGTTATTTATGTTATAAATGATGATTTTAATATCTTGAATTTTGTTGAAATCATTTATCTAGTCTTTTTTTTTTTTTAAAACAACTTACTTTCTGTAACCAACCAATGGTAATCAATGACTTTTAATAACCAGAATTCTTTAAATTATCTTCAAAATATCTCATTTCTGTTTTGCAAAATAAAAAAAAGTCTTACAGGTTTGAAATGACAAATGGGTGAGTGAGGAATTGATTGCAACATTTTCAGTTTTGGACAAACTATCGCTTTAGTAAATAAACAAACATGATAAATTTTGTGACCACTTTACTACTTTAAAGCTCTTAAAATAATAATACAATTATGTGACTTCATCAAGGGATTCACAGAAGGGTCATTATCAAGTACAAAAAAAGAATAAAAATCAATCATAAAATGTCCAGAAGGTTGGACAATAAACATGAACATTTGCCTGTTAGTTAGTCTGTGTATCATTCTTTAGGTATTTTATAAACCCATGGCAGAGTCGGGACGATTGACAGATGCAGAGATGAGCATGATCTTTGTGAACTGGCGAGAACTGATCATGTGCAGCACCAAACTCTTAAAGTGAGTCAACACTGTCATAGCTTTTACTAGCAATATTCAATCAAACATTTCACAAAATTACAAGATAACCAAAATTAGTGTATTCAAAGTATACAATACATGTATAGAAAGCATCTGCCAGGTGAATACATGTAAATTGTACACTTTTTCTCTCTTTTAATCCTGATATAATACATTAAATAGACCATTACCCCAGATCTCTGTGTGGAGCACTGGCTATTGTCACACATCTTGTGCATATAATAACCATCTTTTTTTGTGTGTAAAATAATGGTAAAATGAATGTTTAGAAATGTAAACTCATAATTCCTAATGACACACTACTCTAAATGCTATAAATAACTGACTTAAAACATTTATTGGGTCGAATATGATGACATGCCTAAGGCATTTGCACAGTACTGAGTATATAGTGATTATCTCCTTTATGGTTGTGTGCATTAGAGCGTTGCGTGTCCGTAAGAAGATGTCGGGTGAGCGGATGCCAGTACAGGTGGTGGGTGATATTCTGTCCTCAGAGCTCTCACATATGCAAGCATACATCCGCTTCTGCAGCTGCCAACTCAATGCTGCTGCCCTTCTGCAACAGAAAACAGACAATTCACATGACTTCAAACTCTTCCTGAAGGTGAGGAGAACTATGAAAAAAAGCTTGTAATGTTGATGTTGAAAAGCCACGGTCGAATTAAGCAAAGGCATGTAACAGTATGATTATATCAAATTGTTAGGCCCATGGAAGTCAGGCTAATTTTAGTGTTTCATGTTGTACGTACATTTAAATATACCATTATTCACAGTTGCCCACAAGAGGGTACTGCAGACACTGTGTTCATGTTTGCTAGAGCATGACTTTCACACTGTAGATAAAAATAAATATTTTATTATTATCTTTGCAGAAAATTGCCAGTAATTATCGCTGTAAAGGGATGCCGCTGTCCAGCTTTCTCCTAAAACCCATGCAGAGGATCACACGCTACCCACTGCTGCTCAAAAATGTATGTGAAACTTATCAGATTAAATATTTTACCAGAATAAAAATAGATATTACATGAAAATTAAGAGAAAAAGAAATTGGATATAAAAAATCTTATATTTAAGGGAATTTTCTTTTAAAAAATAAATTTAATATGTTGCAATTATGCAGAATGAGTGTCTATTTAGTTCCGATCATACAAGTAAGCAATAAGAGATGAAATATTCTAACAAAAAGTTCTAAATATTTTATATTTTATGTCTGAAGTTGTACAGTAGTTAGTAATGAAATTAAGAACTGTTGGATGATGTAAGCAACCTATAAGAATAGAGTTTGTAATGCCATTACATTGTTACTTCTACATTATGAAAGTTATATAAATCATTTTAGCTTCATTTCTTCAATATTGTTTATATGATCACCTTCGTACATATTACAGAAACAAGCTATGTGTTTTTGAAATCTGGTAGATTTTGGAGAATACCCCTGTGAGTCATGCAGATCATGCAAACCTGGAGATGGCCCTAGAACAGGCAGAGGTGTTGTGCTCTCAAGTGAATGAAGGGGTGAGAGAAAAGGAGAATTCAGATCGATTGGAATGGATCCAGAATCATGTGATGTGTGATGGAGTCATCGAGGTGAAATCTCAAAAACTAAATCAACAGTATTAATATTAGGATATTTTAAATACTAGGTTACCCAAACATAAACAATACATAAACTCAAACATAATTTAGGGCTACTCACAGTTGTTCACATTTGTAAACATTTCTTTATTATGTTGAACAAAGAAAAAAATATTTGGAAGATTGCATATAACCAAACAATTCTTGGACCCTATTGATTACTGTAGTACAAAAAAACAAGTAATTTTTATTATGTCATAACTTTATAATTATAGTTTGTTCTGTTGAAGACAAAGTTAGAATAGGATTTGTTACCACTATTTTATTTTTCCTACTATGGTAATCAACAGTGTCCAAGAACTTGGTTACAAGCATTATTCTAAATATATCTCTCTGTGTTAAACCATTCAAATACATGTATATAGAATGAGTAATTCATGACAGAACTTCCATTTTAAGGGAATCTAAAATATTCTTTGTGTTCTGTATTCTTTGTCTTATTTTAGCATCTTGTTTTCAACTCTCTAACTAACTGCCTGGGTCCTCGTAAACTGCTGCACAGTGGCAAACTGCACAAGACCAAGAGCAGCAGAGAGCTTTGGACATTTCTGTTCAATGACTTCTTGCTCCTCACGTACACCTCCAAACAATTCTCATCCAGTACAGAAAAACCCTTCAACCCCAACTCAAATGCCCAATACAAGATGTATAAAACGGTCAGGCTACTGTACATTGTTATGCATACACATTAATTTAGTTTTTGACATACCACAACCAATATTGATATTTGCTAAATTCTTTCTATTCATCTAGCCAGTGTTTTTGAATGAGGTCTTAGTCAAAATGCCCTCTGACCCATCCAGTGATGATCCAATCTTTCATATCTCACACATTGACCATGTTTATACACTCAAGACTGACACTATGAATGAGAGGTACACTAACATACATAAAACCCTCACAGAAATACAAAAAAAATTGGGTTTTGTGACCTCTACGATGCCATCTGGCGTGATTTATATTTTCTTTCTAAATCAGGACTACATGGGTACAGAAGATCAAAGCAGCTTCTGACCACTTCATAGAGACTGAGAAGCTGAAAAGAGAAAAGGCTTACCAGGGTTAGACATGAATGATGGTTTTAAAGATTTAATTCAAAGCAATGAATGAAAGTTTCCTGAAAAGCTTGGGTGTTTTTTTCAGCTCGATCCCAGAAGAACAGCGGGATTGGACGACTTTTAGTGACAATAGTGGAGGCAACAGAGCTGAAGGCCTGCAAGCCAAACGGTTCGGAGTAAACGCACAGATTCAAAATATTAAATACATCAAAGTACAACATATAATGTAAATGACTGTTTGTGTGTTTTATAGGCAAGAGCAACCCATACTGTGAGCTTACTATGGGTGCTCAGTGTTACACCTCTCGCCATCAGTCCGACACACTCAATCCCAAATGGAACTTTAGCTGTCATTTCTTTATCAAGGACTTGTACCAGGACGTCCTCTGCCTCACCATTTTTGAGCGGGACCAATTCTCTCCAGACGGTGAGTTCTTTGCACATGCAGGGTTGTTGACAAAAATTCACAGGGACACCGTCATGCTTAATCTCTGTAATAAAAAGACACATATTTAATCACTATTTATCAACATACTGTACAGATAAAGAACTAACATTGCATTACACAAAACATTTGTTTCTGAGTAAGTGCTATCTTTGGGATCAAAACCATGCACACTATTGATAAATAAGTTCAAAATGTAACCGAATGTGCTTATTATACAGATTTTTTAGGCCGTACTGAAGTTCCTGTAGCAACAATAAAGAAAGATCAAGATGGGAAGGGTCCATTTGTTCGACGTCTGTTGCTTCATGAAGTTCCAACTGGTGAGGTCAAAGTTAGGCTTGACCTGCAGCTCTACGAGCAAACGCCTGTCCTGTAATAACATTTCAGATTCCAGAGCAAAGGTGATCAAATTTGGGTTTTTAATCATATAACAGTTTATTCTTTATTAAACTGTTTGGTTGAATTCATTTCTTTAGGCTTTAGATTAAACTGCAGATTTACATTTTCCCCCCTGTCTATATTATGAATCTGCTAAATTAGAGTGCCATCTCCTTTATATTTCACACTTGATGTAGATGAACTGCTTAAACACTGTTTCAAAGATATAGAGCATTCTAGTCTCATATTAGATAATTTAAAGCTGCTTATTATGTAAGACGCAAAATCACAAATAGCAGGCCTTAAACTGTGCCTTTAAGATAAGAAACAAAGAAAATGTTCATGTTTCATTTAATTTGCTTTTTAATTAAATGATTTTTAAATGAGTTTTATACTTTAAAGGCCAAAAATACTATAATAGAGTAATATTCTTTGCAAAAAACTGTATAACAATATATTTTAAATAATTCATTTACCAATAGTCGTTGCTCATATTTTGTTCATGTAAAAATAAGGGAATATGCCACTGTGGTTAAAAGTGAAATTATGTTTACAAATGCTTATTCTCAGGACATGCTAAACATGAATTCAGTAGTTTGTAGAATCCATTAAAGTGGGTCTAATGAATTCCACTACTTTAAATTTAGATGAGTTGCATAGCTGTTTGAGCAGTATCTACCCACTTCACAGAAAAGAATGATTAAACATGAATCAGTTTTTAAAGACTGCAATTTGCTAGTTACATCATAAAGGCCAAATATAACTAATACACCCCCAGGAACATATGCAGGGCAATAAGTAGATATTTCCAGACACAATCTGGTAGACAAATCACAGAAACTGGCTCATATTGTCCAATCGTAGCATTTCAGTAAATGGGACTTCATAAAACTTTATGAGAATCACAAGTGAAATATGATATATAAAAATATAACGGTTTTTCAAATCACTAATTGTTTAGCACATCAAAAGCAACAAAGACAAATTATATAAGGAAAGATTAGGACATGCTTTTAATTAAAAAAAATTGACGATATGTTGAAACTCTACTGAATATGATAAAAAATCGTGACAGTATATAACTTTATACTGTACAGCTGTACTGTAAAATACTGTAGTGTATAAATATACTTTAATATGTTGAAATCCACAAATTTTGGGAAAGCTTCATAGATTCTTAAAAAATTTACAAGATAGGTGTATTTCATTGTTTTACATTGGGTTTAAAGTACAGACTGGATCTGAAGGTTGTATATGGCTTGTTTCTTTTATAATATTTTGTTAATATATTTATACTGTTCACCACAAAAAAATGTTTTCTATCTGTTTCAGTAAATGTTTTCTGTGAACCAAAGACAAAAATAAAATAAATTTAAAATGAAGTCACTATTTTCTCATAGTTCACTTACCTGTTCCCTTGATGCCTTGATGTGAATGATGGTGTTTTTCTGCCAGATGTACATAAACACATTACGTGCTGGACCATAAAGCTTGTGCAAGAACTCAAGTGAACTCAAACTGTAGACAAGGACTGTCTACCATGCATAATGCCATGGGTGATATTTGAAACCTTGATCACTGATGTTATATCCTGAGCAGTCCCCTTTTTGACAGATTGGAAAGACAGGCAGATAAAGGAGGGTAGGCAGGTAGATGGTGGGCGGATTGGTAGATGGGTCTCTAGATGGGTCTAAGGAAGAAAAAATGATTATATATCTAGGTTATTTCAATTTAAAATCAGCAACATACACATATATAAAACTGTACAATTAGCATAACAAATAATAATACAACAATAATAACATAAATAATAACAAATCCAGTGCATTTGATAACATTACATGATAATAATTGCAACATTAAGCAATGTTGGTTCATGGTCACCGTCAGTATTCAATTATTCTTCTGCAAATATAGCTGTTTACTTTATTTCTATTTAATAAACAATAATACTTGCATTACCTAACATTTACAAACATCAACAAATGCTGGAAAAATATTTTTATCTTTGTTTTAGCTTATGCCTTCACCAATGTTAATACAATCATTCAAAGTGTTAACATACCTTCACAATATATCTGCAATGTATTTTTATTTTTACAAGACATTAGGTGAGACAATTAAACAGTAAAGTGTAAACCATATGTTAAATGTTTCCGTACAGGCTAAAAAAAAAACTTTTACATATACAATTAATAAATACTAAATTGAGAATTGAAACCATTTTAAACTACTATTATACCTTTAACAAACTAAGAATTGTCTATTGTTATGTATGGTAACTTCAGTTCCCTGATGGAGGCAACGAGACGTTGTGTCAAATGAATGCGGTTGATCTTGAGAATCTGTTTGTCTCTGAGCCTATTGAAAAGGCCAATTAATTGGCGATTGAATCAATACGTGTCCCTGTCCTCGATGAGGGGTATAAAAGGGGACAGAAGAGATGATTCCTTACCTTTTGGGCTGAAGAAACTGGGAAGCCTCTGCCTGTTGCTGCAGCGGCAGCCAGGTGTTGGGAAATGGAAGGAAACAACTTCTCGTTCCCTCATTAATGGAACCGAGGTACCACACTTAACGGGAGAAGTTTCCTTTCCGTCATTCTCTCGATGTTGTATCGACACCAACGGCGTGGAAAGTGGATGGCCGTGCTAATAAACTAACCTTAGAAGCCGTCCAACACCATATCACTTGGGAGAAACATTACCCCTCTAATCAAGAGCATTCATCACGGAGATCACATCAAGCAATTAGGAGACGACCACGTAGTCTCACCTGTATAGGGAAGAACTCATGTGTCAAGAGCGTTCAAGCCTTTATTCAGGAGAGTACAGCTGAAGTGAGTCCCACCTAGGGGAAGATCACTGGACTCTGGACTCACTGGACAATGCCGGTATAATTCCTCAATCCGGGCCTAGTAGGTAATGCCTCTTCAAACAGTTGGCTACTGAAGGGAGTGCTTAGTTAAAGATATTGTGTCTGTACTAACCCCTGTGTGCGGAAGTAGGGAGGCTAAAAGAGCGCACTTGCTGGCCCATGTAGGAAAGATGGCACTTTCGCAGGCATATACCCCCTGATCTTAGGTGTTGCCACCTAAGACCCGACCAGACACCGGCTCCACTTGGAGGTTATAGATCCTCGAAAACCAGCCGGCAGTTTGCCATATGCATGCCAGAGAGGCACCCTGTGCCAGTGTCTACGCAAAGTTTGCCCCTGAGTGGGGGCCAGTTTCTGATTGGTGACAGCCTTCCCCTTCTGCTGACCTCCGCAGCAGACAAACAGCAGCTCGGAGCTCTTAAAGCTCTTCTATAATGGCTACATACACTTTAAGGTGGAGGGGGCAAACTGGTGCTCGAGCCCCTCTTGGAGAAAGGACAACACGACTCTGATCTCGCATCTCCGGGGATCCTCACTGTGTGAGGAACACCAAGATGAAAAGTAGCACCCAACACTCGTGGCGGCCCGGAAGAGGCCTGGAAGTGTTAGGAGGCTGGAGGCTGATGGAGTGACATCCATATTTTCCCCAAGATCGCCCCCATTGCCAGCCGGGGTGGCAGACCAAGCCGCAGCTCTAGGTGCACGCCCACGGGAAAAAGACGAAGTGGTGGCTGCTTTCTAGAAGAAAGAAAGCCAACGGAGACAGCAACGTATTGAAAGTAAGGTCATTTTGGTTGCAAAAGCTTAAAAAAAAAGGCAAAAATCACCTTTAAAATGATCATAATTTTTTTTTTTTAAGTTTAAAACAAGATAAAAGTTTTTATCTTTTATGTAAGTAACTTAGTAATTATCACTTTGTAACCCTTCTTCTTATTTTGTGACATGTAAACTGACATTAACAGTTATGTAGCTTTAGAGGTGACATATACAGTAATTATAGACTTCAGAGAAAAAAATTGTCCTGATTTGGGCAAATTTAATAATTTTATTTTGACATTATCAATATTAATCGATTTTGAGACCAGACTTGACAAATCTGAGATTTCTTTCTATTTCTCTCATTTGAATGAACAATATTAATAAGCACTTCATACATAAAAAACTTTGCACTCTCATAGTAGTAAAATGAAACAAGATCACCATTCTCATATTCCTGCACACCTTTATGAAGGAAAGGAGTTTCCTTGTCTTGTGTCAAGCAGCCTTACAAATAAAAACAAATACCAATTTTTACAACGAAAGACCACAACGTCCTTGCAGATGATAATAATGACACATTTGCAGTAAAACAATTAAGTTGGATGATTTAAAAAATGAAATTGAAAGTTTTGGTTACAGATTTAACCTGACACAATGAAACAATGACTGTGATGCAAGAACCATGATTTCCAATAGACTGTGGTCCTTCAGGAGTCACCTTTATGCAGTATCTCTGCAGGATTTGCCTTTGGCTTTGCTGAGAAACAGATAAACTCTGAATACCTGCTGATAATGATATGTATTAAGTCCATAGTATACACAACATAGCTTAAATTTCAAACAAACATGAGACAAGCTTTGCACTTGCATTTGTTTTAATGCTCTTTTAATAGCACCTACATACATTTTCATGACTGTATTATTATTGTATATTTTTCTGAAATAATAATGTGAATTACTAGTTGTTGAGATCATAGTGATTCACAGTGGTTTGGTATCAAATTTGTGCCACAGTTTGAAGTGATAGTAAATCCTGCAGCGTTGGAGTTACAACCTACAGAACCAAAAGAAACATGATAACAAATCATTCATTTTTGTACCAGATTTATCGTATTGCTAATGCCTTTTGTGTAACTATTTCAATTCGATAAGTTACTATATTAAAGCTGCAATTTGTAATTTTTGGGCCCAAGCATTGATGAATGCCCTAAACGGCCAAAAGTGTTACATTTTTAAATAAATGTAAATACTTGCAATTTATTATTATATATCAACCCTGGTTGGAGCATTGTTATCTAACGCACACACACACACGCACGCACGCACGCACGCACGCACGCACGCACACACACACACACACACACACACACACACAAAACACACCCGGAACAGTGGGCAGCCATTAATAATCTGATAGAGTTGGAGATAACAGCATATATCCCTTTTATTCAGCAATAAAATAAGTGATGCCAATGTAGAGTTTATTTCAACATTTATAGAAAGTGTAACAGCAACATGGTTCAGGACATATTCAAATGACTTTGGTACTTACAGTTCTGTAGAAGGGATTAAACTCAGACAAGCACTTTGGTAATATTAGCCTTAAGAGTTTGCTTTTGGATTTCTACCGATATTAGTAGACCATTCAGGAATCTTTACCTTTTTCAACATTATACGAATTGGGACATACCAATTCTTCCGTGGAAGAGCTTTGACTGGTGCTGGGTTATCAGAAGATGTTGAACCTGAACCAATGCATAGTCGGTTTAAAAAGGAGCAGTGAGAGCCCTTCCTACACCCATTTACCAGTTAAACCCGAGGTTCCCGAACTTGAAGGTTGACCTGTTTGGGACCATGATGTTGAAATGAACAACAGGCCTAGAGATCTTTCTTTATTGCTGTGAATACATACAAGGGTAGATGCAGTGCAAGACATGAGAAGAGGCTTCTTACAGTAGAGAAGGGGAACTCCTACCATCGGCAGCTGATCACAGCTCTTTAGACAGGACGTGGATATTCAACACGATTTTTATTACGAATGAACCTGTTCTCGTAGGTCCATAAAGCTTCTTTACCACGGCCTGTCATAACTTGTTTTACATACATACAGTTGTTTTAATAAGTGAAAATAACCAAAAATATCTTGCCTGTAGCTATGTTGACAAGGCGTGGCTTGCCGTTCCTGTTGACGTAATATTCATTCCTTTATACTGCGTAGATTGTCAAGACACTGGTTATTCGACAAGAAATGGAAAGTAATGAAAACAGGTAAATATCTTGGCTTATTATGTCTCTCACAAAATAACGGATTATACTAGTGAAGGTGAACTTTGTTTTGAAATTGAAATAGTTATTTTTTAACGATTACTCATCATTTAGCATTTAAGCTACACGAACATTTTTGGGCCTACACATAGCGGATTCAAGTTTATTGCATTTTCATCAAACTTGGATCTCAGACAAAACAATGTCAACGTGATAGGATTAATACATTTTTGCTGTCTACTGGGGGAAAACAGATATTCAGTTATCTTAAGTTGAATCGCATTAACTGTCAGGTTCCCTAGTCCATCTTTTAAGGCAACCAGATTATATTCGGATAGACACAATGAAGTTTTAATTGAGACATAAGGCATAAAATTGAGGTTTAAGGGTAATGTTGATCTAAAACCAAAACTACTTGTTTAGTCTGATGCAATACTCGACCTAGTCAAACCACTTTATCTGATGACGTATACAACCAACAAAAAATGTTACTCTGTAATCTATTGGAAAACTTAAAACTAACTTCTAACCGCCTCAAGAAATCCGAGTTGTCTTATTTTTTACTTAATCTTCGATACATTTTTTATATAAAAAATATTCTTAGATACTGTGGGCTCAAGTTTTGTAGTAACTCTGTGTAAGTTTATAAAAGTTTTTCTTGGATTTGTGGAGGCTCGGTCTCAGTAGCCTTTTTCAGTACATCACGACTTAACTAGTGGATTATTAAATAATTTTTTTCCTTTCTGCTTGTATTACTTTGTACTGTTAACCTCCTGTACTGTATTACTCTATCATTTTTTTACTCGTTTACAGTCTGTACGAGTTTTATCTTGAAAATATTTTAAGTCATCTCCTGAAACAAGGTAAGGAATAATACTCGACTTAATGTCTTAATATTATTGTTCATACAGTATACATCACCCTAAGTTTCAACTCTGTTTTCCAACAGCAGACATATTGCAAATGAAAAGGTGGGTAATAACTAAGAATTATTTCCCACTGCAATTTTTTCTTGTCCATTTAATTCGCATTAATTCATAAACTCTATTTATTTTTGTTCTCTTTTAAGTTGGAAGCGGGACGAGATCTTTTTGTCATCTGATGGTCAATATGGCCCATTTAAGTTCATTAATATGTGTGTTAGTGATTCACTTTTAACGACCTTATATAACTGTTATTTAAGAACAGATCAGGTTAGATCCCTGTTTGATTCTCATAAAGTACTGCGAGCAGCCATGTTTTTTGTAGGTGCTCAGATGTATAACGAGGCCAAAGCATGTTGGTTGTTTGCCCAAATTGTTTTGTACAAAAATTTAAAAATAACTAAAGAATACAACACCTTTACAAAACAATTTGAAATAAATGCTTGGAGTGAACCAGCAGACCATTTACACACATTTAATGAACTTGTATTGGGTATATGCCATTTTGATGAGGGGAGAAACAGCCCATCTTTGTCTCAAGAAATTCTTTATAAAACATTAAGGTAATTGTGTTTTTGCTGAAACCTTCCATGTAAAAATAGCAAAGTGTTTTTAGCAAAAACTTGTCCAATTCTGATTGCACAGATGTCAACATTTTGGTGCTTTAAATACACATCTACTTAAAGTTTTTTAAAAGCATTGATTTTCCATGTTCTGGTAATTGACAGAAATGTCATAAACATAATGTGGAAATCTAAAACACATTTAATACGATTGTAAAAGAATATTTAAAAATCTCACTAGCAGTTTAAAACGGATAGTCCAGTAAAAAACAGAAATAAACAATTTTTGACTCAACCCCTTAACTTGGGTTGCGATTTTAAATGAATGCCGAACTACATTTCTGTACATAATGTAATATTTTTGTTTTCAACAGCAAGTTTGAGAGCCTTGGGGATGTGCTTGCCTTAGGTCTAGAAGAGCACCATCCAATAGTCATCTTGGTTGATGTTGACCTGAGGATGGAAACAGCTCCACCCCTGACTATCTCTGATAGCTATGACAGGTAGAAGCAACTAATCAGATCTTAAAGAAAACTGTAGATGTCTACACAAAAAAGTTATTTACAGAACTTTTTTTATTTTATTAATGTTCCTCATTCATTTTTTAGGGTCTATGAACTACAATGTCTCCTGATGACGAGAAAATCGTTTCCTGAGCATGTCATTGTTGGTTTGCGCTGCTCTGATGGATGGGCCCTCTATGATGATCTACAGTCGGAGTATGGGCATTTCAATCCTGAAAATGCTGACTTTATAGAAGATTTTTTCATCATTTTTGCTGTTTATGTCGATATACCACAAGATGAAGTCTTTGGTACTGAATGTGTTTTATTTGAAAGCATATTAAATGTTAATGTACTGAGTGTCAATCTAACGCAAACATTTTTTTATAAATGTCCTTCTGCATTCTTGAAGACGGTGGAAACGGCACCAGAGTTTTCAATCATCCCTCTTACAATGGACCAAAAGCTCATCAAGACTGACTCCCACCTTTCTGTTTCTCTGTCCATATTTTTTAAACTTAATCAATGTAATATCCTTGTCTCTGAATTACTGTGAATGCTGATGTTAACTTCTGCCAGCTGATTGATTTTCAATTGTAAACTTTTCTTTGATTCACTTCATAATCGAGTACTTGCCTTTATTCATCATTAGTGTTTACAAGTCTGTACTGAACTCCCCTAAAACATACTTCCGATTAAACTCGGAAAAAAAACGAATGCATAAGAACAATTATACTGTTCCAAACTGTTCCAAGTTACTGCCAGTTAAAATCAAAGACAAAATACTGTAAACCAGCCTGTACTCAAAGTAGAACATGTTAAATACAAAGGGTTAAAGCCCTCCAGTTGATAACAAGTTTTGAGAAAAACACTTTTCGAAAATATTTGGAAGAACCGCAAAAGCAAATTTCATAAAATATCTTTTGTCCTGTAGTAGAAAAGATCATATACAGATTTTTCTTTCTCAGAACATAAAAATATATTTAATGTTTGAAATGACATGAGAGCGAATAAACAATGACAGATTTGGTTTGAGATAAACTATCACTATAAAGGCGCTGATTCCACCTGTAGTGTGTTGTGTTTGCTTTGGCCATAAGAGGACGCTGCTCACAATAACAACCTCAAGACCTGTTAACTTACCGCTGGACTGGCTTTACTGTGTTATAAAAATCAGTTTTAACCCAAAGAAACATCTTCATCCACTTTAAAGTTTGTGACGCAATAATATATTAATTCCCTCATGCATCTTATCTTACGTCGAAAGATGCGTTTAATATTGCGATTCCCCGAACCCTCCACATAAGGCATCTGAAGCCATTTCCGTCGCAGAGGTGTTTTGCTCTTTTATTAAATACTATTGTATATATATTAAAAAAGTACTGAACTATCGAGATACATGCTTCTGAAAAATGTAAAGATTAATATATGTTTTTCTTGTATTTGGCCCCAGACAGTCAATTGGGTGCCATAATGGGAAGCGGTAGATTACTTTCAAGGGCCTTATGTGCCCACGCTGTATTATTTTTGTGTTATAGTCACATTTTTCAGTTAAAAAACACTAGATGGCACTCAGTAGACATAATATTAATGTCTGTCTTCACTCCCTTTAAAACGTTTCTTATTTCTTGTTATTATAAAAAAATTGATCTGAAGGTATATGCCTAAATATGTGAAATAAGTTAAATAGACAAAAATTTTATTGGGCAAACATACTTTCTGTTTCATGACAAAACATGTTATTGTCACGTGGTTTGAGATGACAGAACCCAAATGCAGACAACTCGTAAACAAAAAGTTTATTTCCACAAAAATTCATAACAAAAAATCCCTCAAGGGGGTAAACAAGATAAAAAAAAACTTAACTTGACCAAAAAACCACAGACAGGTAGGTGATGAACCAGCACAGGACAGAAAACACAAGGGCTTTAAATAGGGTAAACACAACAAGGGATAACGACACTGGGCAGGTGTGGGGAATGAAACAATGGCGGGAAGATACACAGGATAACAAGGGGGCGGGGTCAAGAGACAAGACAAGAGAGCACATGGCATGTAAGAAAACAATACCATGTGACACTCACACAACACAGGTCTGCCATGACTCTGCCAAAAACAGGAAAAACATGACCAAGATAGGCAGAATCATGACAGTTATTTAAAAAAAGTTTTTGATATTGAAGACTTCGACTGAATATTGGAAAAGAACAGCCAAGAAGAGCGCAGAACAGATTCTGTTGTCAAAAAGATACTTCACTGGAGGTGATCAAATAGAACAAGCTTTATTTTATTATATCCTTGTGTTGGTTAAAACTTAATTCCCATGGCTCATTTTTTTTGATTTTATAATTTTGATGAGATAATTGTTTTTTCAAAAATGTGGAAAAATATGAATGCAGTGAGTGAGTGCCCCAAAACTTTTGACTGGTTGTGTGGAAATGATCAGCATCAGTATTGAGATTTCATTAAATGGTAGTGTTAGACAAGGCTTTGTTTGTATACTTGCGTTATGAATACTTTTGAATATAAGTAATACATCTGAATTTAGACTTGTGTTTGTATGGTTTTTCAAACTACTCTGTGTTTAGTCCTGAGGATAATGTGCTGTACAAAATTTGTGATCATTAGAACCTTCATAAAGACATGTTCATTTACATGATTGGTGTGTTCACCATGTTATGTAAAATGACTCGAAAGACTGCAGTGTTTATATAAAAAATATAATATTTTATTTCAAGCTACAAAAGTGACAACATGTAACCATTTGGTCACACTTCTCAATAAAATATTGAACAAACTGTAACAAGAACAGTCAAGTCAGCACGTTAAGCTATCATTAAACATTGAAGCAAGAAAACAAGACAGACAAATGCTTTGATTTTAAATTAACTTAAGCTGTACAAAATATGTACATTATTTACAGCTTTCCAAAAATAGATACTGTAATAAAAAAGAATGAAGCTACAATTCATCCAGTCTTTTTGACAGGGGTACTGACGTTCTCCCAACAGGAGGAGTCAGACGGTCAAACACTCAGTGCTATTATAACCTTCATAGTTCTTGGCCAAACTTCACGTCTCTTTTCAGCTCAAACTGTGAGCGGCTTGAAACACTGAACCAAACACAAGAGCACATACATTTCTCTCTATACTCTTTCTCTTCTCAGACGGGGATGAGCCGTTTGATTCTGGGGTTAAAAGCTGCCGTCCACCCACTTCTCAGATTCTAAATCCGCCCACCAAAGTTTAGGGGAGGGGCTTGGCGTCGTCCAGTGACAATAGAGTCGGACTATAGTGCAGTATTGTTTTTGGGGCGTCCGAACAGAGCCCGGTCATTTTAAGTCCCTCCCACTAACCTCAACCTCTATACGCTTCAAGGCGAAGTAGCCTTAGACATCCACCATTTAAATGAATATACACATATAGATCTGAGTCCAAGATACACACACAAATGTGAAATGAAAGAAACAAACCAAAAAAAGACAAACAATTACTTTGTGCTGAGATATGAGATGGATATCTGTTCGATTCAAGTGGACAGTCTCAAGATGCTTCTCGACTACTAGTCGTAGTCGTCGTCTTACGCCATGTCACCGATCATCTTCTTGTAATACATGGACTCGAAGATGTCATTCTCGCCGGGGCAGTTGTAGTGGCACGCGCAGGTCTTGATGAACATCATCTGCTTCTTCATGACCTGGCCGTCGGGGCACTTGAACTCCATGGGGAGGGTGGTGGTTCGGTGAGGGGTGCAGCAGCGACCGTCCGTGCACACGCCGCAGAACTTGGGCCTGTAGGACTTGGTAGTCGTGCAGCCGGAAATCTCGAACTTCATGGGCTTGGAGACGCGAGGGGTGCGGATGCACTTTTTCCCTTTCTGTACAAGCAAACAGAAAAACATTTAGCCATGCTTTAGAAGGAAACATTATGTCATCATTTTGTTCTCTAAATCCTTTTCACTTGAGGCTTACCCTAATTTTCTCTTCTAGATGTGACTCGCAGGGGCGGACCATACAGAGGCGAGACTGCTTCTCCAGACGGCACTCTCGGTTGTCATTAGTGACGCGAGTGGAGATTCCCAAGCCACATGTCTTTGAGCATGCGCTCCATTCTGTGGTCTGGACCAGACAGTTCTCTCTCATCATGGAGAGGTCGGGTCCGTATGTTTCCTCCTCTCTGTAAGCTACAACAACAAGTAAAGACGTTAGTCACCACATTCCATCCAATGATGTTCTAACACTGCTAGTTCAGATTACACAGTAATATTTATCAATGACTGTTTATGTGTGAAACACTATATTGTAATTGCAAACTGTCAAAAAGATCTTACCTGCCAAAGCTGAGCCAACGAAGGTGTTCTGCTGAGGGGAATCGCAAACCCACTCCTCGCAGCACTTCCCTGGCACCTTCACCCGTCGGGGCATGGGGCAGTCAGGACTGGGCAGCCTGATGTCCATCCCGCAAAGCGGCACGCAACCCACGGCACCGTCCAGACACGTGCACTGGTATTTACAGCTGCTCTGGAAGGATTCACCGCTGCGATACACCATTCCATTAAACACACAGGTGGCACCTTCTCTTGCTGTGGGATAAAGAGACGAACAATTATAGCTCAGTTTTTGGAACAGAGCTGGCGTTTGTGTCACAGTGTGGGTGTAATTCTTACCTGTGCAGACTCCGATACGACGGCCGCTCGGGGAGCCGTAGTCGCAGAAAAGGCCTTTGTGAATGTCACAGACGTCTCGCTCGGTGCACAGCTCGCCCAGCTGCTTGGCGCACACTCGGCAGCACCCACATGGGTCCAAAACCAGGCTCACGCCAGGTGGACACTGGGGAGGGGTATCGGGGCACTGGCATTGCCCACTGCACTCCTGAGCTGTAGCCTGAGGAGGATGACATGATATTTAAGACTTTATTTGAACATCTTTAGAAGAAGGAATTCTCTGTGTGTTTCATACATTTAAGAAGAGCAGAACGCATTTGATAAGACCTCATTGTCACATTTAAAGTTTTCTTACAATTTTCTTAAGCTCAAATCTAAATAAGTTATGATAAAGAACTTACCCATCTCAAGAAAGTCAGGCACAGGAGAGAAACCACTCTCAAAGTCATCCCAGAAATCATGTTGAACTCTTCTGTGTTCTTGCAGTATGTATAAAAAAATAGTCAGGATCTTTCAAATCTCCTCTTTAGATTCGATCAAGGCGATCTCGTTGAATCCAATTCCTCCTGTCCACGTCGAGTGAAAGCTAGAGTTTAGCTTCGGTAAGAAGTTAAGGCTGAGCTGTTGCTTCTCTCAGGAGGACTCAGAGCGTTCTGATTCTTCAGCAGCAGAAGGGCTTCCTTTATACACGCCAGGCTGCGGTGGACTGCCTCCACCTCAATGGAACGCTGGATAAACATGGGCATTCCTGGCATTCTTTCCTAGTTTCCTGCCCCCCCTGCACTCCACTCCCCTCTCCGCTAGACCTGCACCCTCTGCCATCCTACATTCCAGAGCTGTCACATATCAAAATAAAAGTGTACACTTGGCATTACCTTGCTCTTGCATGGCTTGCCGACAGTGGTTTAGGTGTCCTGATCTGTCTTAGATAGATGGCTGCATGTTTTTCTAATGAAATAAAGCGAGCTTGTTTTGGGCTGCCACTGTTTTGTTCTCTGTATAACTAAGTGATGACTGACAGATCGGAATAGTGCCCGTATTAGTCTTTGAAAGATAAGCATCAGTTAAGTGGAGATGGTAGAAGGGGGGCGAAACAAAGACCTGTGGGGTTTAATCATTTACATCTAACAATATATTAAAAAACAATGAACTACAAAAAATTTTATTGGGAGTTTTTTTTATTTCTGATTAGCAATGAACAATATTATTATTATTGAGATCTTTTTGTAGCTTTATTTACATCTTGAATGTACTTCAATGTAAAGTTCACCTAAAAACAAAAGTTATGTCATTCAAATCGTCTGTTAATATGTATACTGTGGTAGACAAAAGAAGATATTTTGAGAAATGGTTCTGATTAAATAATGGATGTCAGGGGAAGCCAATGCGATTTCGAAACTGACATTCTTCAAAATAACTCTGTGCTCTGAATAAGTGTACATGATAAGTGGAAATTTAGGAGCGAACAATCTATATAATGCTCTTCACAGGCAATTTATTAATAGAATTATTGTTTTTGATCACCACTTTTTAGTTGTAACACTGTAATTTGGTGTAAATGGTGATGTTTTTCTGCATGTCTGTGCTTTCACCTGGCTATTATGGTTTAGTCAGCTGTGTGTTTTACAACGCTTGTGCTTTCAGACAAGAGCAGACAGAAGAGCAGGAAAGCGGCTAGACTTCAACGTTTGTATATTTTTTTTAAGAAAGGATCCCCAGACTCCCCTCCTCGCTCTTATGAAAGGGAGCACTGCCTCTTGCCAGCCGGCGAATCGGAAATGAAAAACTCCCAGAGAAGAAACGGGAGGTGAAGGAATGTTCTACCTCTGCCAGCAGACACACTGTTACTACATGCATAGTCTCGGAGGAAGACTTGCCTTATATGGGAATCTTCACTCTAGGCTGTGATGCACACACCCCCTCCATCTCTTCTCCCTCTTACTCATTCGGTTGTCCACCTCTCTGCTGGTCTGGAAACAGCATTGTCCGTGTGCAGGATTGTAATGGTCTCTGTCTGTCAACATCTTCTCATTCAGGTTGAGCCCTCCTTACATGATATTTGAATGACATTTATCTCTAAAGGTTTCATTAGAGGCCTATTGGCAAATTAAATTTTATAAAAATAAACAAAGACATGTAAAATAAAATAAAATAAAAAATAAAATAAAATGCAAATCCATCCAAACAGATCAGAAAAACTTCCCTATTGATTTTTCCGTAGTGACATCGTCTGTAAACATTTTTTTTTGATTGTGTGAATAGTAAGTTGACATATTTTTTTTACATATTTTCTCAAAAGACATGTATTAACCAATTAAATGTATAATTTCAAATATCAAAAGGTATAATTATTATAAATAAAAGTTTACTTTCACTCTATAGGACCCATTTATGGTATATTGAATATATAAACTATATAGATTTTTGGTATATGCATTATAAAAGGGTAATAATATTTTTTGGTAACATTTCTTTAAAGATCATCAATGTTACATGGAGAAAATATCTTCTAAGATCAAATATCTTCTAAAATATCTATGATAATATCTTTATATACAGTCCCATAATTAGGTTGAGACGTAAGGAACGTAGTTTATGGGACCAAACCTCTTCTCACTTTCATGGTCTTTTATAAGCAATTTTATTTGTATTACAGATTTATTTGAAACATTTATACATTCAGGTACATCACAGTCTCCAGGTTCACAGAATCTCTATTATACTCTTAAAATAATAAAACAAAAATGTATTTAAAAACATTGTATGGCATATTGGACATGTGATTTCGTTATGAAATTAAAGGAGGATATCTAGGTTTTTGACCTCATGCCATTTTTTGTAAGCTTCCCATGGAATCCGATTGAGTGTTTGGACCCAGAAGCAGTATGTAACATACCATTTACGGTGGTGCATGATGTCAGGCTTCACAAGCAGATAGTAACTATTATTTATGTCAATTGTTACTGTTGATATTTTGGGTATCAGTTCACTCAACACTTCTGGTTTTATTGTACGAGTTAAAGTGATTCAGACAAAAAAAAAAAATCGGTCATCATTTACCAATGCAAAGCTGTTTGAATGAGTACCTGTGACCAACATTCTTCAAAATATCTTTTTGTGTTTCTGCACAAAAGTCTTACTTAACTATAATTTTAAGTACTAAATTAACTATATATTTTGTGACCTCAGACAATAAAGAGTTAAGCTGTCCATTATAAACCTGTACATGTAAATGCATTTACAAAGCACCATCATCCATCAATAACAGTGTGTTCTTTTTGAGATTTTCGTGGCCTCGCAGGATGAACTATGCCCACAGTCTGGCGGTTCAATAAACACAGCACTGTGTGTGGCGCATTTCAGGTGTGTGTAAGAATCACGTTTTCACCTTAGTCCTCCGCGTTGAGCTCTTTTAGTGCCTGTGGCTGCATTCCTGCCTCAATGAAGCAGAAATAAATACTTTCAGCTCTGCTAGCCTTTAATGTCACGCTTACTACCCCCTGAGAAGGACGAAGAACGAACTTGAACTCCGACAGTGTAAATATTCGAGAAACAGCTTTTTGCCAGATCTTTCACCCCCCTCAAAGAGTTTATTCAAGCTGGCACAGTGTTCTAAAAAAAGCACGAGGGGATGGCTCACAGTGTCATAAAACAGCTGGGAGGGGAAAATGTATTGAAAGAATGTTTATAGATATTTAGCAAACTGTTTTACAGAAAGCGATCGTAATGACTTGATTTAGAAAGTGCCGAGGTCGGGAGGCAGAAAACGGGACCGAATTGGGCATGCTTGCTCGGGATGTGTAGAGCAACTGCGGAGACAGGTCAAAGGTCGCTATCTAATGATGTAATGGAAAAGGCTCTAGGAAAGAGGGAAATAAAAACCTGTTGACAGAAGGCCTTGGGATATGTTATGATGTGATGATTTCATCAGAAGAGGACCAGGTCAGGGTTTGATTGCAGGCGGGTGTCCTGCTTATAATTTGGAGACTGTTTATTGTTCTCTAGGCGAAAACCAACAAAGACCAAATACTTTCCTACAAGCCAGGGGCGATTTTCCATCATTGTGTGATTCCAGAATCCTACTTTCATTCTCTCTGGACACATCCCAGACCAGTTAATTTGAGCGCTTGGGTTACCAGTGTTCTACCAAAATATGCTATGTAGTATTTCAACCCAAACCGTAGACCAAATCTTTGTTTTGGATGGGTTCGCTGTCTAGTCTAAAAAGTATCTGGGTCTTCCCAAAGAACAAGATTAATAGAATTTGGATTCACTTCAACAGTGAACATGTTATAAAATATAGCAGAAATGTTTATTGCCTTGCATCTACATTTTTCCATTTTCTTTATTGAGTTTTCATAAATGTAGATTATCCTATGTAGCAAAGATGTTTTTAAAGTATATAAAATTTAAGTCACAAGAATATTTTGAGCGGAAGAAGACTTCACCTATATACTAAAATTATGTCATCTTTATATTTGTTTCAGATCTTTATAAATTTAAATGTATGAATAAATTTGTTGAATTAATTTGTGGAGAGTTGGACGAATGCTTGTAACAGTAATAATAATTGGACTCTGACTTCTATGCTATGAAAACTAAAAACGGCAGTCAAAAGTACCCCAGATCTTTTTCATGTCCTACATTTTTCAAAATATTTCATTTTGTGTTATATAATTAAAAAAGTATTTCATTCTTCTATTTTAGTCAATAGAGTCCAGCAACTGTTACTTTCTCTGTGTTCATCAGAAAAAAAAGGCAAATCTTTCTGTTCTTCATATCATTGTTTTGCTTACAAAATCAGACGAAGACTAACTCAAAGCCCTGACAACAAATTTGTTGTAACATGGATTTTAACTTTCTCATGTTCAATTTAGCTGGAAATATGGAAGTGCACTTCAGAATACACAAGTTAACAATTTCCATAAGCCGGTGCTACAGTCTCATGCAAAAACACACACAATTTGTTCACTTAACTGTAAAAAGCTCAGAATTGCATCTTTAAACACATACATGGGCCAATTTTTATTACATTTATTCATTTAGCAGACATTTAACCAAAATGACAAAGAGAGAGTGTTTAAAATGTTGTATATACTAATATATTTTTCTATGTTTACAAATTAGCTTTTTTGTCATAGTATTTTATTCCAATCTACTATGTTAACATATATTTTACAGTAAAGATTTTGCTCGTGATTTATATAATCCCAGTGAAGCCAACGAAAGAAGAGCACATGGCGTAATACAGCAGTTCTATTTATATGTACAGTATTAACGCTAGGAAATCCCATGTTGGGTTTTTTTAGTCACTTTCACGTCATGGTTTCCTTCGTCTGGTTTGCGAGGTGGTGCACTGGGATGTCCTCGTTTCCTCACTTGTTGTGAGGCAGAAGTCTTTGCGGCTACATTCCTATGGGATTCAGAAGAGCATTCCTTATGGGATTTACCAGACATTCCTTTGCCACCATTTCTTAATTCTTCTCTAGTTACGTTATTAGCTTTCCTCTCTGCCCATCTCGTGCATCATGATGTTACATAGTGGCTCAAGATTTTGGTTGGGTCAGCGAATGGATTTGATAGAATTTCAAACAGAGTTTTTAATTGAAAATGTGATTTTTTAAGTAGTGCAGGTCAACAGGTTCACACGTGCCGGAGATTCAGGCCTCAATGTGGAATATTCACTTAATGTTTTTAGAAATGCCAAAACCTTTTCCAACCTATCTCACGGCATGCGCACAGACAGACTTCAGAAATACTTCATTGAAATGTGCCATATGGCCGATATTAAATTCACCCTAAATACCGTTTTTCAGAGAAACATTATTCATGTTCAAAATGGGAAAGACATATTTTAATTCCATAATTTATTGCATCAATTAACTTAAAGGAAATACAATAATCATTCAAGGAATAAAAGCACATATCAGCTAGATAAAAATAATGAATATCTTCTCAAGCTGCTTTTTTTCTTTGCATGAAAGAATTTAATGTAACTACAGAAATTAGACTAGTGGCCCAAATCAAAGTGTTAAAAGTATCATCATCAAAAGATTGAACTGCTATAACTGTAGAACCATAAAATAAACTCTGAGACAGATTATTTACCCCTCGATCCGCACACCATCTAACGCAGTTGCCTCTATAATTGGCTGCTGGCGGGCCATTAAAAGAAATGTTCTTGACTTTGAAACTTCAAACTCAGCCTCCCTTAGCCTCAGTTTAAATACCACATGTGGCAGACACGGCAAACGTTAATGGTGGTTACGGACCGCAGTTCTGGCCCCTTTTGAAGTAGTGCGGCTGGGTCAGACAGAACTGATTCAAAGTCCAGACCGGCCCGAGCCCACCAGACAACATCACATGTCTCAAAGCAAAAATACACACCGCTCATTAGATCATTTAGGGAAGCGTGAGAGCCAGTGGACAAAAATGTGGAAATTGAGTCGCTTAGAAAGGGTTAGTTGATTTATGAGGAAAGTAAAGGGGCCTGATAGACCGGTTGGGTTGCGGGAGTTTGCGGCAGTAAGCTATCGAGGATTGAGTGTCGATTTGTTTGAAAGTTAAGGGATGGAATGTGGTGGGAAACAGTGGTTGATTTGTTGAAAGGTACGATCTGAGTGAGGAAACTGGGAAATGTGGAGATCAGTTCAATGTCAGCTGAAAGTTTTCTAATGTTACCCTTCGACACATTGAAGCTTTAGGTTTAAATCAAATCTTGTGAATTCTCAGATTGTACTTTCCTAGCCCAGCTATTGGTATAAACAAATTATTAAATTAAAAGGAAATGAATTTCATTGAAATTGAACTGAACCTGTGATACAATTTGGGATAGTTAACCCATAAGTCATCATTTAATCACTATCATGTCATTCAAAACCTATATATGACTCTTAATTCTGTGCAAACATAAGAATGTATTTTGAAAAAGTGGTTTAAAAAGTCAAAATGGCCTAGTGATGTGGCAACATTCAGAAATACAGTTATTCACGTTAACAAAAATATTAAAATTTTTGGGTGAACAATTTCCTCAGGAAAAATATGAGCATTGGAATATGTACTTCTGATCTACCTTTTGGAAAGGTTAAATGAAATGTAATTGTGAATCTTTTTGAAATGTGTCATACTTTTACTAAGAAAGAGAGAGTACAAAGGCATTTTAACATTAAGTACAATTCATACATATCCAATGGGAACAATGCTAAAAAAAGAACAGTTTTATAGCAAACTACATAAGTTTCATCATGAAGCATCAAACTGAGACATTAAGTTTATTTATTTTTTACTTTCCTCTATCTAAATATTTATAAAATCACTCCAAATTGTGACAAGGGCTACATAAATATAACGGAATTGAAATGTAACAATTGTTTATTAATAAGAAAATACTTAAATGCAAATATGCAAATAAAAAATGCAAAGATGCAAAAACGTAACATCAAGATTTTATTGATGTATTTTATTTAATAATATAACACCTTTGATTTATAACAAAAGACATTATATATACACAAGCAATAACTGCAAAAAAATGATAGACAGCGTATGTTTGTCAGTCAAAATATGCTTTATCTGAATAGTCATACTGATGGTCAGCATTTATAGCAAAGTCTCCACAGAAAGAGATGTTAACCACTGTAGTTCTATACAATGAGTGATATTCCATACGGCCGTTTGACGGGTGTTTCTCCGCATTGTGGTTTGAACAATGTCACGACAAAGACCAATGATTCAAATAAAGGCCCCTCAACAGCTCATTCCACCAGACATACGCCAACATTACTGTTTTACCAGACAACGCCAAAGAGTCCCCTCCCACCCCCACAGAGCACGAGAACATTCTATAGATGTGGCTTCATATTTTCAGCTCTCTCAGAGAGATCTGCTGTTTGCTGAATCCTTGCTAAACCACATGCAAATAGGACCGCTTCGTTCCCGCGTGTCTCAAGAAGCTGTGTGTGTTTAGACACCCATAATGAGACCAAAGAGGTCAAAGTGAACTGAGACCTGTGAAAAAGAACCAAGATGGGTTTGTACCATTACATTCAGTGTTTATTTGTCCTAAATACAGTAAGGCTTTTAAATAAGCCTTCTCGGTACAGGGATGGGCTGGTTATGTGGAGTACAAGACTCACCGACTTGCCAAATAAAATCAGTAAAATCAGGTTTTATATTTAATGCTGAATTAAGTCATTTTTGCTCTACTTACGTCAACAAGGGGAATTGTAAACGGGTGTTTCCCAACACACTGGTGTGTCATTGGTTGGGCAAACAGACAATCCCACGCCAAACCCTGTTGATACAAATATGACCAAAATAACAGCTAGTTTTTATGGAAATAAGCTTGTACTTTTAACTCTAGTGACTACTTTCAAACAAATGTGCCTAGTGATTGATCATAAACATATTTTTACTTTGCTTAAAAGTAATATTTGATCATCACCATTGCATATTTAAAATTCTTTCCTTTATAACATTTTTTACTGCATTAACAAAGCTTGAAATAGCTGTACTGTAACTGTACACATCAGCTTCAATAAAGCGATTTACCGATTCCTGGAAATACAAAACAGAGTCAATCTGAGTTACAAACCAACTTGTAGACTTGCTAATTGGCTGCTTATTAATTAAGGGAGTGAGCAAGAGGGAATTTGAAATAGTATAGAAAGATCGATGACTTTCTAAGGAAGAGCAATTCAGGTTTTGTCGTCGATTTCATATAAAAAGACATGCCAGAAATTGGTTACTTGCATATCTTTGGCTGGAACTGCTGATCCACCCGGTCAAATGAGTGGATGTGATTGGCTGTAGGTTTATGATGTCATCGGCTGCGGCAGTTTCAAACATCATATCTTATAAAAACTTCACATGGTTTGTCTTAAAGCTTATTAAAACACCACATAAACATTTACAACAGGGGGGTCTTTAAATATTTTTGCACCGTCCAGTTTATATATATATATATATATATATATATATATATATATAAATATATATATATATATAACGCTCCATATTATAGAACTTTATCAAGCCTCATTTACTGCACATTTGCATTCCAAAATGTGTTCAAAAAAACGCGTGGATGTCTGTGGCATAGGCCATGAAAAGCTTTGATTCATCCGACCAGTACAGGACAAAACTAATGTGCCAACACAAGCAGTGCAAGAATGTTCTCAAAAACAGGCTGCAGAAATAGCCGACCGGTAACACACAAACAGACACACAGACACACCACTTCACCACACGGTGCAGATGCATCCTACAGTACCTGACAAAAAACAACAAACTTTGAAGATCGGAAAATGGCATTACACCACATCTGCCAAGATGAACATGCAAACAGCAACAACAGACACATGAATGCACAAAGCACATCACACCCTCTGAACTAATAAACACAAACACACAAAATGAGCAGTTTTACTTTTAATTAAGGTTTAACAATTTAGCTGATTATTTTAGCCAAGGTATTTATTTTGCCCAAGTTCTACGTTGTGGAAAGTGACATGAACAGGTAGCAGCAACACGAAAGGTGAGAAGTGTTTTCCAGTGACGTTTTCTCCACTTGTACAGTAACGTGTTTGAGTAATCGCAAGCAAGTTATGTGTCAGAGGAGCGCAGAAGTGAGGTTAGGAAAAAGTGAAATGTCTGGTCATTTGGTGAGGAATCTATCACTGTGTCCTTACTGTCAGCTAACTGCGCAGTCGCCCACTAATCTTTACGAACATGACCGCTCGAATGTGCCTCACCCAGACCTTTTGACTTCTATTGTATTCTGGTGTATGATTCATGACTTTACTGCTTCATTCAGCAGTTCATATAGAGGATTTTGCAAGGTTCCAAACAAGTTAGGCCTTGACACATATATGACAGTCAATTATTTTGACTCATCCCTCAGTTTTGTGAAAGCAGAAACATATAGTGTTTGCTGTAACACACTTACAATGGTAGTCCAAGGTTTCATTCTAAAGGCTCTAAAGTTTTCCACTAACTTTACTATTAGTAAAGCGTTGTGTGATTTGAGTATAATTTTTGTATTTTAAAGCTGTCATTCTCTATTTCTAGGAAAGTTTTGTTCTAGGTGGATAAGTATATACACTGTGAAAATTATGAATGTGCCTTAGAAAATATGACAAAATTTCAGTTATAATAATTGTTAAAATATTTTATAATATGAAATAGATTTTTTTCAGTAATGATATTTAAAATTATTGATAAAGTTAATTTCTCAAACATTTACAAATATTTGTAAAGTTTGTGTGATGATAAAAAGAAGTATTTATTTAAGAAATGAATATACGTCTCATATCTTTTATTCTGATAGAATTTTTTTTTATTCAATTTTAAGGCTTTACATTAAAATTTTTTACGTGTGTAAATTGTGACACTAAAAATTACAGAAAATTCTTTTTGAGTGTAGTAATGTGCATTATTGACATAATTCCAGTGTTTGATATTTATCCATGCCACAAGTAGCATTACTGTATCATGACCTAAAGAGACTGAATGCACTTTAATAGACATGGGTAAAAAGAGATTCTATACATTTATCATAACTGGTGGTTCGTGATGCTGAAAACAACAAGGTCATGGGTTTGATTTTCATGAAATGGATGCACCAAGAAACTTTAGCTTTAGAACTGTTTGTTGCATTGAAATGGATAAAAATGTACTCATGTCAGCAAGTTTAATGTCCTTTGACATATACAATGTATATTGTAAGGTTTGAAATAAAACATACTTTCACAGTCAGTTTTAATAGGTTTTCCAATCTGATAAGACGCTCTGGGATTTGTGTTTAGGCAAGTCTAATCCGTCTTATTTAATAAAGTCAAAATAAGCATGCATATGTGGTAAACATAACTAAATCAGATCAGATTGTTTTCCAAGGTCAATAGGTTTGCTTTGAAAAGTTGGGCAAAAATTGGAAGTATTGTCTTTATTTCTTGTGTTGAATCTCTCATTGGAATGGCATCTTTGTTCTTTGTGTTTATATTCCCTTAAAAGGCAATTCATGTGGGTTCATGGGAAGGATGCTTAAAAAACATTCCCCCTGGCATAGATTAAGGATTCTGTTCAAAAGATGACACACCAAAGGGTTTATCAAGCCAACACAGACTCGAAAATAAGGAAAAAGATGTCAAAGCAGACATATTTAACTTAAGCATCAAAAACAACAGTTCATTGTCATTTATGAAGGCACAGAGCTTGATTGTACAGTTTTCCTGCCTTAGCTTGCAAAAAGAGAATGTAGGGTGCCAAAAAGAGAGACGTTTTCCAGACGACTGTCGAGTCTTGACCTACTAACAAGTCCAATCTAACACACCACCCTGCCAGATGTCAAGCATCCAGTCTGGTTATTTTTTTCAACTTTTTTCTCTTTAAACTACTCGCGTGCAACCTTCTGCAGAGTAGGTTACGATCTCTCAATCTTCTGGCCTACAAAAGCAACCTTTAATCTCACTTTCTTTCAAGTTCTCCAATTCGCCCAGGTGTTGGCTTCATTTGGCACGGACATGACATGCACGAAAACAAGACGGAAACTTCACTTCCTTTCATTTATTTGTCTTACTTGCTTCATTCGTTGAGAAGCGAGGAAGCTGAGTGCCCAAGCAGTCATTATCCATCTTTCATATGCTGCCTATGGCTGTTTTCTTTTGGGTGATTTAACAGGAATGCCAGTTTCTCTCTGCAATTTGGCAGTAACTTACGTACCCAACTGCATCCTGAAAACCCTTTGAATGCTTAGATTGGTGTTGGTCAGATCGACCTTCTTGTTTTATTACATGCCAAAGTAAATGTGAAGGGAGACTGCTAAAATGTGACCTAACTGGTTTTCTTTGCCTCTTTTTTTCCAAAACAGGTGTTTCATAGTGCAATATGTAGCTTTCCCGTCCCACTCCATCAGTCCTGATCCAATGATATCAAAAGACCCAGGTATGTTGTTTTTTTCCCCAATAAATATTTAATTCAAAACATTCGTCCTGTAAATACATGTGGTTTTGCCTTTCCTGAAGGAAATGTCAGAGTCTGACAGCCTAAAAAGACCTACAGGTGTTACGGCTTATTTACTTAATGGTCACAGACAGACCTTGAATAACATTTAGCTCTCACTTCAAAAGTATTTGAGCATTAAAGGCATCTGATGGTTTAAACAGCTATATTTTCATTTATTTTATTGGGATTGTTTTGCACAAATCAGACACTGCAACAGTCATTTATTATCGACTAAATACTGAGGGCCATTTGTTCGTACAGTAATTTCTCCCCACAATCCTTTGCACTTTTTATGGTTAAACACAACCACCAGTGTAGTCCAAAGAAAATACCTGAAAAAATGCCCATTACTCTGTCTGGAAGCGCTTCATCGATGTGGTTTCGTCGTGACTTGCCAGACAGTTTTAGTACAACCAATCAAATGGTTTGTAGAGTCGAACCCTGGGAATTTCTCATAAATGGCTGCTCCAAAACCCACAAGCCAAGAAATACATTTCTAAGGATCATCCAACCGTCAAATTATTTTGAATAGCATAATAGAAACTTTGTTGAATTATTTCTACTCAATGCTATTCATAAAAATAATAGAAAAAAAATGTTGTAGCATTTCCTGTCTTCCAAAGATAAGCTATTTTTGAAGGGTTGTGGTTGTTTATATCCGACACTGTAATATTGATATCTTGCCTTTTGTCAGGATAAAACACTGCAAAACATTAACATCTGTCACTATTATATATCGTGTGTTTTTTTTTTTTTGGGAAATGAATGTAAAGAAACACACGAGACTGTAAATTCCCATCAACACACATTTTAGGGACCTCATGCTTTGACCACAGCTTCCTTTTGACATCATGTATAATGCTGGCAATATCAAATTCTGTTTTAGTCACATCATGGTACCACCTAAGCAAGCTTTATCCCATTAATAATATGACACTAAATCTTGTATCAGATCAGGAAAACCCCCAACAATATTTCGTCTACTCAGTTGACCCAAATCCAATACAGATGCTCTATCAGTTTTTAAACGTGTTGCACATCTGCTCAATTCCCACAGCTTTAATCTGAGCTCCACCTTCCTGCTGCTGAATCAGGCGGCATCCGATAGGCCCGTGGATGGAGAAGAAAGGCTTGATTGTGTATCTTAAGGGTGTTACCGGCTAAAGGTCTTAATGCAGACCTCAGGTGTGGTCGCGCAACCTTGGCTCCTGAATGTGGTTTTGGGAATCAGTTTTGCATTGCACACGCTCTGTAATATGCACTCTGAAAACGGCCTTGAACTGAGAGTCATTCATCAAAGTATGCTGTAAAACTGTTTGTATTCTTTTAATTTGTCTGTTCACTTTAGTTATGGTTGATTTCAGTCTTGGATCTTGATGGTTGGCTCTACCTCACAGGCTTACTCTTAAAATATGGACTTTGAAAAGATTTGTAACAGAAAAGACATGAAAAGTGCATTACAAGATAGTAAGCTATTGATGTCAAAACTCTTGTACTCTCCTGTGTTTGTGTGTTAAAACGTCCAGTAAAATGGGACATGCAGATATAGAGCACGATTATTTGATAATTGGCGGCAAGTTTAGATATAAATAAATTGTAGGTAAATGTACAATTAAATCACCCCTCAGCTCTAAATGTGTTACATAATTATGGGTTGTACAGTAGCTCTTTATTTTAGTCGAGGAGACTGAATCGATGTGGCCAAGTTCACTGGTTTAGACATTTAAGAAACCTTTGTACCTTTTCTGTTTTAAAGTTTAATTAAACGTAATACATTTGACTAAATCGAAAAAAAGTGCCATTTTGTATTGGAGGAAAACCTTTATCCTAAAGGACACACTCTTAAAAAATAACATGCTCATAAGGTTCTTAACAGCAATGTCGTTAAAAAACCATTAAGTCCCTTTATAAGACAGAGAAGATATATTTATGTTAATAGCTCTCTAGACAATTTTTTTCTACTGCATCATGAAGCACCATAGTACTATTTTTTTCACAGTTTTCATAGATATAGTCTTGTAAATCTAGAGCATCTCTGATATCTCTGAGAAGAGTTTGAGACAATGTTCTCTTCCGAATTCACTCATCCTTCTTGTTCAATATAAACCTTAGTTGAATGCTTTGGTGTGATTCTATCTTGTAATAACCCTGCAATATTTGTGGAAAACCTTGCTCTCATTAGACAAGTCTGTCTGTCAGATTATTTGTGTTTCCTATCCAGCAAAATACAGAGACAAGGCGAAGGATTATATAAATGGAGTGGATTACATGGCCTGTTTGGAATCTGAATCTGATCTGGCTGATGTATTTGGCAGTCGCCCCAGACTCTTATTGTCTGTGTCGGTGAAGGGGCCCGGAGAGCTGTACTGTCTGTCTGGCCGTGACTCATTCTGAACAGTGTGCTTCTACCTTCTCTAAACCCACACTAAAGTCCAGTCGTGTGATCTAAAAAAGCGAAACCCCCAAAGTTCCCCCTCCGTTTTAACAAAGTCTGTCTGTACAGCTCTTTTCCCTTTTCTTTATGGACCTAAGTGAAAATCAATGAATGTCAAGGGATTCAGACTTTGGATATCACATCTCTTGCTGAGAGCTCTGGAGCTATAAATTGTACTGATATGGCCCCACCAGTTGAAAAACAACTCCTGGAACAGGCGCGTTTTCTTACGGCCTCGTGGGTTTTGTCTCTTACCAGCGAGATCTAACCTATGGCGCTTGGGTGAGAGTTACGTAAAATCTGCTGGTCCTGAAAGCTTGTGAAAGCAGGTCTGTTTCCATTTTGAATCTCCCTTAGATTGATCAAAAATGTCTATGTGTGTGTTTGTGTGTAGATAAGTGTTACCTGTGGTTTATGGTGTGAAAATAGCTCTGAATGGGTTGCACTTCAGTTTGCCATGTTCATGATAGCTGGTGTGACTGGTGTGGGATTCTCATATCTGAAGGTTTGGTTTTTTATCATTTTATTACTACTACTACATTTTTAAAGAAGATTTCAGGAAGATCAAGTGAAATGAATGAGACAGCCTGTTAAAAGGTTTGTTCATTCCTTTTTAAGCGGTGTATTTTAAATATAGTGGGCTGACTGTGTTAGTACTGACGTTGATGTGGAGTGACCTGTTGCTTCATACAGTATTTCGAGATGGGATAAACTGAGGGCCTATTCACTGGCTTCAGGCCCAGAAAATTCCCCTGCGTCCCGCCACAAACATAGGCATTCCAACACCTTTTGAACATTCTGGGATGTTGATAAAGACTTCATAGGCAGGATGGAAAATTGAGGTCCCAGTTCCCTTCTGGAAGCCCAAGGTCTTTCACGGAGTAGAGTTTTCCCACCCCACCTACAGGTATACCTTCGCACTCATTGGTGATTTCATCAAGGAAAGACAGAATCATTAAGACAAGCTCATACTTTCCGAAACATGAGGTGTAGATAAATACAGAATCAAACAGAAACCTCCTGTCACACTCAAACACAAGTACACAAACACTCGGCGCTGAGGGTACATGTGACTCTTGCAGTAAGACTCAACGTCTGTTCTCTTCTGCTCAAAGGCCCTGGAAGCTTTCATTATTTATATTTATTATGTGTTGGTGTTCTAACTGTTTTAACTGTTTTCCCTAACCTCGTAACAGATTCCACATCATATGAAGCTCATCCACAAAAATACTTACAAATCATTGAGGTATTGTCATCATTTTATCATAGTGCTGTTTCATGTATTAAAATTGCTTTAGACAGTTAAACATTTACATTTACATTTAGTCATTTAGCAGACGCTTTTATCCAAAGCGACTTACAATAGTCGAGGAGACAATGAAGCGGTAAATAGCCGATACAACAATAGGTGAACAAGTGCTACAACAATGCTACCGAGTTACACAGAGAGTGAAGTTACAAAAGAAGGTTTTTTATTTATTTTTTATTTTTTTGATAGAGTGAGTAGTTAGAAAAGAAGTGAGTTAGTGAGTTAGGTGTAGCCGGAAAAGATGAGTTTTTTAAAGATAGAGAACATGTTGAGTTATCACGTACAACATGATCCATTTTTAAAAAAAACGAGTTATACGCATGACGTAGAATATCTGTGCACTATTCTCCCCACATAAAGCCCAAGGTTTCAGAACTTCTTTTAAAATATTCAACTTGTAGACGTTATCGAATGATAAGTTATGTATTGGCCATTCTCCTGTAAAATTCCTCCCATACACCAATCAGGGAGCCCCGAAGAGCATGACCTTCCAGGAGTGAAGAGATTGGTCACGAGCGCTGCACATGGTCTTCCCGCGAGAGCTCGGCTTTATACGGTAACAATCTTAAAGCTATAAATGTCAGGAAACGTAATACTTCTCAGATGATTAAACAACACTGTACTACACCACAAGTACTCAAAATCAACATTAGACAGGCATTTACTCAGTGTTACTTCAATCTAAGCAAATTTCAGTTGTTGTAAAGAAGTTGCAGGTAGTTTTAAGAACCAATGTCGGTCAAAGAGGTCCAGGAAATTTATTAACTTACTGAAGAGACAGACCATCATCTAACCATTTGAACAGCTAATGGCAATGATCACACTTATCTAAGAAATGACAATTGTTATCCTATATTTACATTTTATTCACTTCATTAAAGTGCGAAGAATCTCGTTAGAAATTACGGGATAAAATCTAGCTGTTGATATTCTTCTGGGTTCATTCTATCTCCGCTGAACCTGAGATGCCTCATGCGGGTCATGTAATTGCAACGCAACAATAATCTTCTTCATTGAGATCTTTTTGATAACTCTTCATACATTTTTCTAACACTATTTTTCTTACACTCCAGTTTAGACTTTTTGTCAAAACACTAAAGAAGATTTTGTAAAGAATCTCTAGAAAATTATGACTTCAATACACATTTACTTCTATTGTAGGGACCCAAGACAATGCAAGTTAATGTGCACTGCCATTGTTCATTTAACAACATTCTTCAATATCAATTATTTATTTTGGGGAAAGTAAGCTCGGTTCAAATAAAAATGACAGAATTGTCAAATATAGGGTAACACATCACTTTACGACAGTAATCCCCAAATGTTTTACTTTACATATGTTATATTTTAATAAGAATTTGTTTCATCATGATGGTAAGAGTGGTTGTTCACTTGACAAAAACCCAGACATTTTTATGTTTGGTCCTAATGACGTCTGAAGTGATGTTAGCACGCTGAATGGGTGTTTGCTTTACAGCCGTTCTCACAGATCCATGTTGACTTCTCTCACCATAAACCTACACACTGTTACACTTATACTGCCTTCCATCCCCAGTAGAGAAAAGTATAGGAAAGGAAATCATGGCCTTGTACTTGCTTTCCAAAAAGATGTTGCAAATAACATTCTTAATAGCACATTAGTATGTCCGCAACACTAAATTACAGCAAATAGATGCAAAAAATGCCAAATTTACAAATTAAAAGTAATTTTGCTGAGTTGTTTAATACAATCTTGAGAGGTGGCTAATTTGTATAATTTTGAACGATCTTAATCAAATGTTTTAGGATTTATGCTTTAGCACCAGTGGTGTGAGGTTAAGGGGGGGGGGGTGCGGAGCAGTAACACTTTGTTCTAATAATGGTACGTTTTACTTTAACAAGTTTATGCAAATTAGCTGTCATTCTATGAAAAGTAAGAATATAATTAAAGAATAGATTCTTTTTTTATACAGGGTTAAGGATATTTGACACTGCCAGTGAAAAAAAAATATTCTGAGATAATGAGCATCTAAGTTTATTTTAAGCCATATATAATTTCAGTCTTTGCATGGCTCTTACTGGTATAACATAAATGAAGATTATTTTTTTTTTTTAGAATGTTATTGACATAATATAGATGATTTTATGTAGAAAACAATAAATCATTATAAGGACTTTTGCTGGCTTTTTATAGGCCAAACCAACTGACAATTTTATTAACTTACTGTAAATAGTGTTTATCAGCATTACAATGTTCAAAATGTTTTTGTGCTTAAAGAAAGTCACATATACTAGGTTGTTTGAGTTTAATCCAAGTGTGGATGCTTCCAAGATTCTACCTTATACTTTTGGAGACCAATTAATGTTTAGGTAAGCTTATTCACTTGATGGCAATCAACCAACAGATTTTTTGCACATCCGGATATCCTCCCATCTTGATAAACAGTTTCTGGTACCTCAGCCACTTAAGTGAGCATTGGGCTGTGACCTGTCAAAGGGATACAGAGATACCAGTTAGTGTGAGCTGGCACTTTGTCCAACTGCTGTTGCAGAAGAAAAACAAGACTGTGAATTAAAACCAGAAAGAGCCAAGTGCCTTAATAACTCACAGCAGGGCCTGCTGGAAAAAAAACAATATAGCATCTTTTTAAAATACCAAACATCAAGACATTTAAAATTTATGGAAAGAAAACAGCAAAGTGTACTTTTTGCAGGATTCTAGTGCATGCTTAAGCCGACAAATTCATTTTAACATTAGACAAGATCTATAGATAATAATGTCATGGATTGATTTACAGGTGAACCTTTACCTGTTGTTTCTCATTAAAGGCATGTTTCGATATTTCCAAAATGTATGTCATTTTTCTTTTTATATATGTCACAAGCAGGTTAAAAACACAGGCAGGTATGACATAAATACTTCATGAAGTGAATTTTGAAGTTTCCCAGGGCCTCAAATTCAATCCATCAAAATAGTAAGTGGCATATACTTTAGGCAGTATATACAATATAGCATGGAATGTATAATTTCCCAGTATGATATATAATTCTCTTGACCTCCACTGTCTACAGCGCTTAAACACACAAGCGTGCACACACTCACACACACACACACACACACACACACACACACACACAATCCTTGACATTACACACACAATCCTTGACAAATAGTAAAAAAAAAGTGTTTCTAGCAGACATATCTTAGATCTCTGAGTCCAAGTGGTTTGCGTGGCCTGTTTGGGTGTCAGTCGAACAGTCTTGCTTGCGCTATGGCACGATATGTTTGTGCAGGTGTGGACCGGCCCATAGGAGGAATTTCCTGCCTTACGGGAACCTCAGAGCTGTGTGCAGTAAGGCTAGACTGCTCTAATGACCCAGCACTCCTCACATGCCCCTCACCGAGCACCTCAGCGCCCTTCACTCAACACTTCCTCGCCTTCAACACAGTTCAGAGGTCACAGATGAAACTTTAAGAAAGCCTCTGTGATGTGTAAACACCTGACCAGATCGTATCCATGCTTTCACATGTTTTTAAAGTAAAGAATTCTTGTAAATGTTTACACTGTCAGCATCAATAACAAACATTCATGTTCACATTTCTATGTACATTTTTTAATTTGGAGAAACTATTTGTAATTAAGAGTAGGTGAGGTGGTGTATTGGCGCAAAATAACATTATTAAACAAACGAAGATTGGGAAATAAGGATAGTTCAACCCAAAATAAAAATCTCATCATTGATTCAACTTCATGGCATTAAAATCTACTTTTACTATGAACAAAATAAAGCTTTTTGCTTACTAAGATAGTTTGTTAACAAACATTCTTCAAAATATCTTGTTTTGTGTTCTACATTTGACATAACATGACCAAGAGATTCGTCCCAAAATGCTTTGGCAAAACACAAAAGAAAATAGTTTGAAGATTACTGGTAAACACTTGGACCCTTTTCAATATTGTGTTTTTCACCCTCATTTTTCAAAACATCTTTTTTGTGTTCTAGGTTTGAAATGGTATGACCCCCTTCTTTTTTACATTATTTATATCATTTACTCACCGTCTCGTCATTACAAACCTGCATGATTTACTTTCAAAAAAAGATATTCTGAAGAATATCAGAATATCTTTGATATTCTGATATTCTGATAAGATGTTTTAGAAGTATGCTTAAGTTTTGCTCGGTTTGATTTAATAATAACTTCACATTCTGCATTATTTTGTAGGTTCTAAAAATACTTAATTACAACAAGATGTTGACTTTTTTTTTCAAAGATAAATTAAAATTTCTGTATCTTATTTATTAACCCAGGTTTCTCATTTAATTGAGAAGCTATAAGATCTGTATGTCAATCTTCCATTTAAATTGTGGCACAAGAGTAAAAACACAATTTTTCAACAGAATGTATAGTGTGTTTTCTGTATACAGGTGGATTTTCAGACAGATGCCATGGCTATGAAAGGAAAAAGGGAACTCAGCAGGAGAGTCGGAACAGACTTACAAAAATAAAGAAGAGATTCCCAAGTCAGTGAACTGAATCTAAACCGAGCTATTTTTAAAGTCTCAAGCCCCCGGGGCTTCAGTTGTCTGTGAACGAACAGATCCTGTTGACATCCGTTACATCACTAACCTGACCCGAAACACACCATCAGGCCCACACGGGATGCACAGATGTCTGCTTCTGTCGGTGAGTGCATTAGGCTCATTCAAAACTGCCAGCAGCAAAACTACTAAAAAATGATTAATATATCGTGGCTGGTGGTAAGTTAAATATTAAATAGTCTATTCAGTGATTTTAAACATAACTGATAATTAAATGTTGCTTTTGTGTCTTATTGGAACCACGTAGGCCTTAAAACATAATAGATACAAATATTTTGACGTTATTTTCATGTAATTCTTGACTTTATGTTCATTTCAGGGTGAGCTATGTATTTGACTCTGTGTGTGGTATCAGAGGGTTTTAATGTTTCATTGCTATACTGTACTTTGGTTACTCATTTGGGCAAAGCGGGTCACCGGTTGCATGGCAACTGTTTCGACAACACGCCAGAGGTCTCAAGGTCTTCAGCCACACACAGCGGCTGTGGGTGGCGGAAATTACCACCAAAGTAATCCTCTCATACACACTTGCAAATGCAAGGACGGATGCAGGCCGCAGCCCAGATGTTGGCTCATCTCAAGCCGTCTATGTCCGGTGCGTTTCCGCTGTACCATTATTAGAAACGCGGCCATTACAAAGACACGGGTTGTTGGTTGGGTCATGGTTGTACTGCTCTGTGTCAAGAGGTCAAGGCAAGCCTTAAGGTCGCTCCAAACAGATATAGAATCTCATGATGTAATGCCACATGTATTTTGGTGAGCTCACGTAGATCAGATTAAGATCACCAGATAGCACTGTACTTATGGCTGGGACATATAAGGTTGTATATCAGCCACTATTAGGTGCTTGGAGGAAGATTTTAGTGTGTAGAAACTAACTGCATGTTTTGAAGTGTTTAGGGGAGATCTGAAAGCAAACCATACTTTTTTATTAACATCACACTGAAAAAATGGGTTCTTGGAACTACTTTCTCATGTTCAGTGGTTCCACATGATAAAGTTAAGTAGTAAAAAACCTTATGTAATTATGTAAAACACCTAAATTTAATTCTTTGGAACCAATGTACATGAACAATTGTATTTCTATTTAAGTTGAATAAAAAATATGTTGAAGACACTACAATAAGTGTAGAGGAACCGATGTACAAGAATAAATTAAGTAACTCGCATGATTTAATTGAGCTTTTTAACATAATTTATATTGAAAATTCTTACATTTATAACAATTTGACAAAGAAACTAAAATAAATGTATTGGAACTGATGTTTTCAAATGTGTTTTTCCAACAACCATTGTTTTCAGTATGATGTACAAAAAATAGAATTGTTTACATGAGTTCAATTGATCTTTGTGACTTAATTGTGGGACTTAAAATGTGAATTTATATTAATATTAGTTGTTGTTATTATTACTGCTAATTGCGTTTTATGTATAGAACCTATATAGTGATCCCAGCCCAGACTCTGGCATTGGTGGTTTTGTGTGAAATCAAAACGCCGGTGTTTCTGATTTTCCCATCACATATGTTCGTGTGAGTTTGGTGTGTGCACGCTATACGCTGAAGTCATAGTTCCAAAAGTGCACACCTTCAACAAAGCTCAGCAGTAACCTGAAAAATGCCCTTGGTGGTTCCCCTCTGGTTTGTGCATTCAGATGTATATCTCAGTGCCAGGGGATCAAGATGAAAAGGCCGAGAGAAGTCACGTCTGGGTCTTGTTCATTTTCAGCTTAATAATTGGAGCGCTGGTAAGTCAGCTGGAGTGTAAAAACACTGGTGTTATGATGAAGATTTCCCTCTGACTGGTCCAGCCCATGGTCTGTTTTCTGGGTTCAGAGAGCAGTAAAACTCAGCTCACATTACTACATACACAACATGGTGAGAACAGGCCCCTCATCTGGGAACTCTCATTCTTAGGGTGATCACACCTCGTTTAGCAATATGGAAGTGGGAGAATGTTCCAAGTAACTATATAGAAAGACTTAAAATATTTATTCAATATAATGAACAGATGTATTACCAGTACATGCAGTGTGCTTGCTTGTCAGCTTTTTTGTTATTCAGATTCCATCCTGCTTACTGTCAATCCATTGTCTTATTCATGGCAGAAAACATAAGTACTCTGAACAGTTTATTTGATATTCATTATTGTTACAGTAAATCTTATGTCTTTCTATGGGAGAGACTTTGTTTTGGGTGTGGGGTTAGAGAATGTTTGATAAAGCCTGTTGATGTCTGAGCGGCCTAACCCAGCCTAATGGCTTTCAGAAAACCACGTGCAAACAGTAGCATTTGTTTTTAACATAATAAATTCCTCTTTTTTTGGCATTAAGTGAGGATGGGGTAAAAACTCTTCATTGGTAAATGCCAGGACTGTTTAACTAGAACGGCTTGTGTTTGCCCTGAAAGCAACATTCCAGCTTTGCAGAGAGATTTATGGCTTTACTGTGTGGACAGTTTACCTCTGGTCACTTTGATAGGCAAAAATACGGAAAACAATTTTTTGCAGACTCGTTGAAACACTTCAAAACATGTTTTTCATGTACATTTGTTTTTAATGAAAACTAAGTACATATACCATGTGACCTGTTGTCCCTTAGTTTCAGAAAGCAAAGAGATTTAGAGTGATAGTTCACCCTACAATTTGGTTTGACTGTCTTTATTCTGCAGAAAAAACTAAAATAAATGTCAACGAAAGTTTGTAACCGAACAGCAGTGTCAACTGTTCACTTCTACTATATAGACACAAAATGCTTAATGTTTTTTTTTTTGTAAACTTAATGTTTGCAAGTTAACAGCATTCTTCAAAATATCTTATTGTATGTTCTGTGGAGAAAAAGAATGGAAACATATTTTAAATAAATATTCACTTTAATAAAAAACTTACCTAGTATTTTTCTTATTTAACAGAAAAAAATTCCCAAATTAATGGTGGGTAACTGATTTTTGAAACCGGTTGTTGTTATATTAAATCTTAAACAAAACAAAAAGGAAGAGTAACACATCCCTTCCTGCATTGCCCTGCATTGAAATATTGGCTACAGTTTGTTTTGGTACTCGGCCTGACTCATATTTTTAAAGAGTTTTTCAGAAATCGCTTACCCCGACTTTATGAAAGATTTCCTCTAGAAGCAAAACGATTGGAAATTAAGTCCTTTAAAAAATATGTTTTACTTCTTTGAGTGTGCCGTGTAAGATCTTAGGTAATTTTGTTTCAGAAGAAAATCAAAGATTTACTTATATACATACATATATATATATATATATATATATATATATATATATATATATATATATATATATTTGATAAAAATAAGAAAATTTTCATATATACTTTATGATTTAGGATGTATACTGTAAATATTACGTAAACCATATACTGTATGTATACAGTATATATACCTCGTAGAAGTCAAAACTTCTCAGTAAAAAGTCTTTTTTTGCAGTATAACGTTCTTGATCTTTGTAAACGTGGAGATTTTGTTAGTTTTCCTAAATGAAGCATTTTAATCTATCATTTGAACAGCACAATGAAGGCCCTGTTGAAACACTCCCATTATTACAGTACGTGCCGTTTCAAACGTCCTTGACGCAGTTCTGAACAGAATGTTTTGGAAAGGGGATAATTCTTCATATTGCAGAGCCCACAGCAGCAGACAGGCCAAAAAAACATTGCATTCTTGAATCACAGATCAGTTCCAAGTATTACTTCCATTAACCCAGATCAAATAAAACAAACACGCCACAGACGCTACTGTTATTGCAACAGAGAGAGGTGGTGAAGTCATTGTAATTGTTCCGGCTGCCAAAGATGAACGGAAGAGGAGAGGTATGTGACTGCTTATGTCATGAGCAAAGTTTAAAACAGTTTGCTGGATCAGGCAAACTATGTTTAGATGTCATGGAATATATATTCTCTGTACCAGACACATTGGACAGTAACAATTGAAGTGCCAGATGGCTCAGATATTTCAAAGGGTTGAAAATACAATCTAAACCAGGACTCATACGTCATACAACATAAATAATTAGGATTCAAAAAAAAGATTTATCATCTTAGCTAAAACACACAGATGATTGGTTAAATTTGTTTGTCGTTAGAAAGTTTATGGATTCTTTGGATGCATTTTATACATTGGAAAAAAGGGACCATTCAGACAGAAACAAAGATTATTAATCAGTTTTCCTCCCATGTCGTTCCATTCCTGTAAGACTTTGTGTGCAAAACAAAATAGAAGATATTTTGTTAAAAGCTGGTGCCCTTACAACATTGGTCCTGCAATGGTGACATTTCTCAAAATATCCTCTTTTCAGAATTGTTTTTTTTTGTTTAACGTATTCCTTTGAACCGATATTCTTGTGTGCATGTGTTTATGTGCTGTATGTTCACCTCCTTGTTACCCCCCAGCTTCCGGCGTCAATCTGTCAGTCAATGATCCGCTTTAGGCCCTTCAGTAGCCCTGTAATTATTTTCTCGTGTATGAGATTTACAGACTTTACTCAAAATATAAAGGCATTAAAGGAAGCCGGAAGCCATTGCCTAACTACTCAGGTGATGTTTGTTTGGTGATGTTTGTTCTGACCTCTCACATTTTGTTTTTTATTTAGCCTGGCAAACTATTCTGAAGTAATGTAATGTGGAAGAGAGTTAGATGCCCAGAATGTCACCCTACTCCGCATGCAACATCATGCAAAAAGACATTTTGCTAAGGTTTTCGGATACTGACATTCTCCAAAATATCTCCTTTGTCAAAATTTACCTGTATGACTGTCTTTCTTTTGCAAAACACAAACAAAAGATGTTTTGCAAAAGCGTAATTTGATTTGTATTTTTATCCATAGAATAAAAGTCAAAGTGGACCACGGGTCAGTTTTTGTTTACTGACTTTCTTCAAAAAATCTTCTTTGTCATTTTAGACTTGCATGACATTCTTTGCTCTTCAAAACACAAAAGAAGATATTTTGACATTGTTTCATGTGATCAATGTTACTGGGCCATGTGATAAATTACTCCAGCAAATGCCAGAGCTGACTGGCTGATGTCATCACATAACACAAGATCCTGAGCTGTGGCTTGGGAGTGTGATCACTTTTGTATTCATAGAATAGAAGTCAATGGGTACCAATGGGAGGTTTTTGATAATGACATTCTTCAAAATATCTCCTTTTTAATTTTTGACCAGACAACTTTCTTTCTTTTACAAAACAAAAGATATTTCAGCTTTGAGAGATTTGAAGCATTTAACCGAGCTCCGTAGATTTCCCGTCACCTGAAGCTGTTCAAACCTGGCCACTGTGTTCACAGCTAAACTTGAACATTGAAATTAAAGAAAACATTTTCCTTACTTATTTCAGCAACGCGATAATGTGTCTATTTCTAATTTTACTTCATAAGGTTCACAGGATTAACACTGAAGGCCAGACAAACTCCAATAGCTTGCACACACGAATGCACTGTATCGAAAAATGTTAAAGAAAATAAACAAGTCTTGCATGCTGCAGGACAAACAACCCCAGAATTCCAGAGCGATCTGGTGTACCGTGTGGTCTGTCCATGGTTACAAAGAGCTCCTGTGTGCATGAGGGCAGTGAAACGGGGCCTTACGAGCATTCCAGCGGGCCTAAGAAAGCTCCTCTCTCTGCGCCCGTCTTAGCGGCTGTTTTCACAAGCTACTTTAGAGTGTTTGTGCAACCGATGTTGACCGCTTTATTAAAAATATCTTTTGATGCTGAAACGATGTCCGTCGGTGGGGTCGGCTCAAACCGGTTTGTGAAGAGAAACCAGGCTTTGTGGTGAATGAACGAAGCGTCTGTACACAGGGCCTGGTCACGAAGGCGGTTTGAGCTACAGTACGAAGAGGTTTCTCTCGAGCCTGTTTGCTATGACACGTATGGCAACGTTCACCTGTCAACTACACTTCCTCAGACACGCTTTTGTGATCTCGGGCTGTTTCTGTTCAACTGTCTGGACGATAGAAGGAGGAACGGAAAACCAGAGCGAAGCGGAAACAGGGCAGCCTTACGTTCGTTGGGAGGCGTTATGTGATGAAAGTAACAGTATGCTGTGAGCTAATACAAGCTGTCTGTGAGAGAGAGTGTGTGGAGTATGTTTAGCTGAAGATCAGGAATGTATGTTGTCTGAATGTCGCATTGGGTTTGGGCTTGAGTGGAATAATGAGCGATTGTGTTTTGTTTGGTCGAATATGTCTGAGAGGGCCTTACAAATAATTTCCTCCTCTGGCAACGAAGCTGCTGGCACAGGACCCTTTGGTAGATCAGCATTTGAAATCTGCCAAGCAGGTTTTCAAGCCAATTAAATGAGCCATGTGATTAATAACTCCAGCGAATGCCAGAGCTGATTGGCTGATGCCATCACATAACCCCATCTCCTGAGCTGGGACTTGAGAATTTGATCACTTACTTTCCCACTTTTTTTTGCGTCCCTAAATAAAGAACAATCAAATAGGAAAAAAGTTCCTTCAACTTTCTATGCTTCAATAATTTTCTTGAAATGTTTGTATATAACCTGAATATATATAACATGTGCGACTATTTTTTTACTGAAAAAAAAAAGATATTTTGAAGAATGTTGACTTGCTCTGCCTTTGTATACCAAGAATAAATGTCAATGGGACCCACTGGGCAGTTTTTGGTTACTGACATTCTTCAAAATATACCTATTTTTTATTCTGCAGAAGTAAGTCATACAGGTGGGAGGGAAAATGATTGGCTTTCCATGGAGAAATGGAAGTTACAGAATTAAACAGCAGGTGCTAACTGTCCCTGCTAAAACCCACACCCTTGATTTTGTCTCTTTAATATCTGACTCCGGTGCCTGAACATGTGTGGTACATCAACATCTAAAACCAAAGCCTAAGCCACTGTTGTCAAAAGCATTCACAGAGTCCCAACTGTCTCCTATTTACAGAATTCCCTTCCAGAAGAAACCCACCACAGAAACCGAAGCCGCAGCGCATACCATGATGTAACAAGAAGGATAACAGAATATTCATGATTATGTTTGGCCTAATGTTGGCCTACGCTCCAGACCGAGGCGAACCTGCCGTGATGGAGAACAGGAAATGTATTGTTAGTGGTGCCCGAAGGCCCTGAACTCGCTCAAGTTTTGTATTTACCTCTCAGTGATATTATTTAAAAACAGCAAGCAGGCTGTTCAGCAGCGCTCTTTTCTTTTTTTTCATTTCCATCATGCAGTTTTACCAACAAACAGTGTCTGTTGACATGGTTACTACCATGGCAAAGCTGATGTCACTCGCTTGGCATAAAGGACTCAATTTACATCACGCATTTCTCCCAGTTTTTCTCTTTGCATTGACGCAATATGTTGTGATTGCCTGTGGCACGATGTGGCAGCATTGGTACAGTCGAAACAGGAAATACAAGTTAGAAGCTGTCCTGTTGCTCAGTGGTTAGAGCATGGTGCATATAATGCAATTTAATTCGCCTTTTGGATAAAAGCATCTGCCAAATGCGGTAATATGAATTCAATTATCAAAGGGAGTTGCTTTGATCTATTACAAATATCAAGATACAATGAGGTGTTCCCATCCGATCGTGTTTTTCCTGGACAGTGCTACGTCCAGAAATAAAAAAGGTGAAAGGAAAAGTCTACCCACAGTCAAGTGCGTCACAGACATTGGCAACTCAAATGCTTCAAATTCCTTACGGACATGAGAGGAATCCTGACCATACTAACTCTCCCCTGGTGTTGTCTCGCTTATCCTGAGCCTAAAATTAAACCGTATCTCTGGATCCTAAGTTTTAACTTAAACCTAAACTCTGTTTTATTTAACTGTAAATGATAAAAATGTATGTCTACAGTAGGTGATGCTGGTCTACATCCTTTAAATGAGCATTGACAGACCCAAAACATTTGAATACTTTGTTTTGAAAGTACAACATTCCGAATCTTCAGAATGTTGTTTTTGAAAACACATCTTCTTTTGGGAAGAGATAAAAAAGGATTAAAAAAGATGAGATCAACCACACAACAAATTATTAAAACTATTTGTAAATATGGTCACCTGATAATGTTTGAACCCATACCCAAACAATTTATTTTAGAATATAAGTAGTTTTGCTTACCAACATTCTTCAAAATATCTTCTTTTTACTCTTCAGTCATTTCAAACCTGTATGACTTTCTGTCTTAAGAACACAGAAGATGATATTTTGAAGTTTGAATGGGTGCCATTTATGAAGCATCACTCAAAACTCTTCATAAGAAAAAGAGAAATTAAGAGACAACAGGACACATCCACACCAAACCCAAACATTTTCCTCAAAGTACATGACTATTTGTGTATGATTACAAATTAATAAGAAGTTTTGCTTACAAACATTCTTCGAAATATCTTCTTTGTGTTTGAAATGATGGTGAGTAAATGAACTTTCGATCTTGCACCTTAATGTAAAGTTAAATCCTAACGTAAAACTCTCCCTTCTTTCATCTGTACCTAAATTTCGAGGCCTCTCGTTTGTATTTTTCGCAGGTGTTCAAATACGCTCTTTCACGAGCGAAAACACAACATCTACACACACGGAGCTGCTACAACATGGACAACATTCCCGGTTCCAAGGTAAAGCTTGCATTCCGCTGAGGTTTTGATGAATTTGACAGCACGAGTTGTGGATCCCCTGGTCTGCATGCATTAGCTGGAGTCGATTTATTGGGCAGGTCAGGAATGTACAGTTCTAACAAGAGTTGTAGCTTTTTGGTTTGATGTTATTTCCTTTCCCTCTGGATAAAGATAAATACAGAATTTATTTCCCGTGTGGCTGGCGGTCTCTAAAAATATGTCTGGCTGAACATTGTGAGACTTTTGGCCCAACTGTTTCAGTGAGAATCTGACAGAATGAATCAAAATGAATCAAATAGGGCGAGCCTTCAAGAACATAGTGGGTCGAAAGAACAGAGGTCTTGGTCGAATAAGAAATGCTTTAAAATTGATTAACAAAAAATAATGAAATTGAGACACTGGATTTTTTAGATTTTAATTTGTATTGAAGTTCATCAGTATAAATTTTCCTGTTGTTTGAATACGGGTTTAAGCATTACAGTAAATTAAACCGATAAAATCTTGTTTAATGGTTTTATCCGACATTGTTTTTCCAGCTCCCATTTATCTGAGGTTTTGTTCCCTTTACTGGAAATCAGTGAATGGTCGGCTGGGATATTTAGGTCATTGTGGTCCCGGAATTCAGTGCAGTACTCTGGTTACACACACTGAATACTAGCCTTTATGTGATACTTACCTCAAAATTAAAGATTCTTTATAATTTATCTATCTTTTGTCATTTTAAATCTTTATGACCTTTTGACATCAGAAAACAAAATAAAAGATTTTCAAAAAAAGGTTGAATGTGTGCCAGATACCAACATTCTTCAAAATGTCTTCTTTTGTTTTCTGCAGATGAAAGAAAGTCAGAAGTTTGAAATGAGAAGAGTGTGATTAAATGACACATGTCTTATTTGAAACTCTTAATAAGGAAATAAAGGGGCTTGCAGACAAATACGGGATTTTATATCAGCAACGCTGCAGTTCAGATGATTTGGCTTAGAGCTCAAAATTCCAGAGTCATATAATAAGAACATGAATTTAATCCTGTATTATAATCTCCAAAGAATGTTGATCAGATGAGGCAGCTGTTTTTGAGTCTTAGAAGCCCAAGGACGAGTTCCATTCATTCCTTCATGTAAAGTTTTCTAAAATAGACGAAGTAAAAGTGAGGTACAAAGACTTTTTTGTGGCTGATTTGTAGGATTTCCAGTGTCCTGGTGAAATAGCATCACTACCGTATATGGAAGTACACGAGGGAGAGAGGATGTATTAAGATAACGAATGGATTTTTTATTTACAACTGTACATTAGCAGGGTGTTAATGGAGTTTTGTTGGGGGCAAAGTCAAAAGTCATTTGCGTGGTTTTTGCCTAGCAGCATCAATTAGAGTACTACTGTACTTCTGTCAGTATCATGAGACAACATCATAAAACCGTTCTTCACCAAGACAACTTTTCCAAATCAGACTACCCAGACAGAAAAAGCTCAAATTTTGCTTTTTACCATAGCCCATGTGGAACATTGAAGTTTAGTTTCCTCCAAATTGAGAATTATTTCATCATTCACTCACTCTTGTGTGATTTTAAACCTTAAACCTTGCAAAACAAAAAGGAAGATATTTTGAAGAATGTTGGTATCCAAAAACAGCTCGCTTCCCAAAATCAATGACAATAAAATTTGCCCAAATATTTTCTCCAGTAGAGGGATGGATACAGGATTATAATCAGACTAGGGTGAGTAAATGATGACACAGTTTTCATTTTGGAGTGAACTGTCCCTCTAATAGTTCCTTTAAGGGCCTCTACAGTTACAGAAAGAGACAATATTTTGTTTTGTATATCTGTGAAGGTTCTTAAAGGGTATCACCCCAGTGTCAGGAAAAAGTCAAACTCTTCTGACAATGCAGAACAATGTGAATTTTCATGGAAAGTGCTTTTCATTCCTGTTGGATGCTGTCCTCTGCTGGCTGTGTACACGAGAACACATCACAAATGCCATTGAGTAGACCACAGCAGACTTTCTAACTTAAATTAAACACTTATTACAGTATTAATGTGTCATTGAGATTACATCGTATTTCTAAGGAATTCATTTAAAATATTAAAATATTTCAGAATATAGCTCAGGACTTTCAAAATAGAAGCAAAATCAACAGGAAGTCGTCCTGGCACTACAGGATGTGTCAGCTTTCTCATTACCCTGCCATATTCTCAGGCGTCTGCGATGTTCTGATACACAAATCTAAACCTTATTCTATTTTAGACTGAAAGAGACTCAAGTTCCTCAAGTCCAGAAAAGCAAATTCAAAGCACTATGTAATGCACCTTCAAATAAAATCTTTTTCAATCGCTCTGTTTCTTTATATTGTTTCACAATTGTGTAGACCAACAGTGACATCATTGTTTAAGCTAATCGGTGGTGGTTTCTATGATGTGGTTAAACCAGAAAAGTTATAGGGTTCATGTTTAAAATTCTGCAATAATGGTTAGAAAATATCCCTTACAAAACTCAATTTATAGCTCCAACTTATGAGTAGCTTCAAACAGAATGTTTTTTTATCTTTTCTTTACATATTATATGGCACTAATATGCAATGACTTATATTGTTTCAAACGCAACCTCGTGTGCCCCAACATTTAAACCTGATGCCTTTTCAATATGATATTACTAAAGGACAAAGCATAATGAATCACAAAATGAATCACTCTTTTCTGGGTTGGCCATTGTGGTTCGATTTCCTATTTCCCAACACACTTCTGCATCGCAGCTGGCACTTTATTGGTGCCATCTTGGGTTAAGCACCCTCTGAAAGACATAAATAAAAACAAATCTTACCGGCCTCCTAGAAGATCTTCAAAGAACATCTTGGGGCCAGTCTCAGAGTCAGGAATCAGAGCTTGACAGAAGGAAACATTTCTGTGGCATTCTCAAGCATGCGTTGGCACATTTTGCTGTGATGGTGTGTGTGCATATGAGAGACCCCTGAGGCCTTAGCAAGAGATGTTCCGTGCTGTACCAGGGACTTCCAAGCTGTAACAGTGGACTTATGGTCCAGAGGGCTAGGTGGTTACAGTGGATATAACAACCTTTTGCTTTCATTATATTCACGCTGTTTTATAACATCAGCTCCAGATTGAAAAACCATCTCAAAATAAGTTAGTTGCAGGTAGGTGTCTCATATCAGTATTGACAAGTTCTATGATGTTAAAAAACACAATTATTAATACTGTAACTTTACAGTTTTATTTTTACATTTTTCCAAAAAATTTATTTTGTGTTTGGCATAAAGGCTAGCTTGATATGACAAGAGGGAGTGTAAATCATGACTTAATTTTTAATTTGGGTTCAAGACTGTTAGAAACAGAGATTTCTGAGGCACCATCAACTACCATTGTAAAACAGATTATTATTATTACTATAATTTTATTGTTTTGATGAACACAAAATAAGATAGTTTACCATTCAAGTCATTAGTGCCTCTGGAATCTCAGTTGTTAACGATCTTCTAAATATTCCCATTTGTGTTCAATAGAAACCAGAAAATTATTCTTGAGGATTAGTAATCCATGAAAGAACTTTTACTTTCAGGAGGACTTTCCTTTGAACATATGTGTGGTTAATAATATTGTGAATGTTCCCTATTTTGCATCTAAAATTATATACATATATATGAATATTATATGTTTATGTATGTATACACTATTTTACGTTAACAGATTATCTATTTTAATATCTATTATCTATCTATTTTAAAAACGTACAAAAGACAAGTCTTCAAATATTTTAACGAAATAAACATTTATTGCTCCAAAGACACGGACAGCATATAAAATTTTTATGATTTTGAATATACGTAATGCCAGCATTCATTTACCAAACTCATATTTATTAGCTTATGATGAGAGGAACAGAACTCTTCACTAAAAGCATTTGCATGTGTTAGACTGTGAAGTTTTAGTGCAGATTTAACTTCATCTCCAACTGATGGTTGGACACACGTTGTTGAGCAAGAGTTTAACTTTTTGAGACACATATTGAGGTTATACTGTTTTAAAGAGAAAGACATTCATTTAAAAAAGGCTTTCGACAATGCAGTGAGCATGAACCATACGAGTATTTGTTTTCAGAGGGTTAGTACAAACATGAAGAATGAGTCACAGGGTGCTATTGAACTATATTCCTTTAAGACGAATATCAGCATTACTGTGCTGTTTAATTCTATAAACACTTGGGCCTATGGGACACTGTGTGATTTTTGTATACATGTAGAGAATGAGATAACAGACATGTTAAAGATGTAAGTGTGTTTGAAGTATGAGCAGTAGACATACAGTAAAGAACAAAGTTAGAGAACTTTCAAACTGAGACTCTGAGACATTTCTACAGGGCAGAACTTCATCAGACTTTTGCTCTGATGTCACAGCAGGAGGAGAGACGATCATGCCTTGAATCTGTGACGGAAAGGAGGAACATTAACATTTTTTATAGCGCTTGAAAATATTTAAAAGGTAAATATACAGAATGTTCACCCACCGACCACTCGTCCTGGCCGATCTTAGAGCAGCGGACGTTCATGGGGAGTTTCCGAACAACTTCATTAAACTCTTTCCCTCTCTTTCTTGTCCACCTGTATTTATCCATTGCCTCCGTAAAGGACAAATTGCTGAATTTCTTAGGACTTTTAATCACAAAGGGCCACGTTCTGCAAAGAAATAGAAATAGCTTGAGTTTGGTGTAGATGGTACAGTTCAGTTAAAATGAACATTTCATTCTCCATTAACTCAACCTCTTTACCACAACACAGAAAAATATACTTTGCAAAATATTAGTAACCGAAACCGAAGATCCCTATTGACTTGCATTAGTTTTGTGTCCATACAGTAGAAGGGAATAGGTACCATCATTTTTCTAAATATATTTTTACAAAAACACGTGTTCTGCACTGACTAGTTTTTCTTATGTAGTGTGCAGTATCTATGTAGTGTTCTTTGTAGGGTTTTATCTAGTGTACATGTTTGTAGTGTGCACTTTCTAGTGTTCCTTATGTAATCTTGTGTCTTTCGGAATGTGAATTTTAAAGGGTTCTTTGTTGTCCACTATCTAGTTCCCTTTGTAGTCTACCCTTTGTAGTGTGCACACTTCGGGGAGAGTTGATCATATGATGCAAATTATAGTTCTCCAGAAGATATACATACTATCTTCTGTACTGTATTAAATTTCATGTCATTCAAAACATGCACACTCTTCATCTGTGGAATATAAAAGAAGACTTTTTTTTTAAGCTCTGTGCAATGGAAGTCAATGATGGCCAATGTTGTATGGAGACCAACATTCTTTAAAATAGCTTCTTTTGTGTTGTATAGAAGAAAGCAAATCATACAAGTTTAGAGTGACATAAGGGGAGTTAGTGACAACATTTTCTATTTTGAGTGAATTATAGTTTTAACAAAACAAAACTGTTTTCAAATAACAGGCATACAAATCTGCCTTTTCATTTGTGCATCCAAAAGTATTCCATAAGTCTGAAATGGTGACCCTTGAATTAAAAGCTAATTATCGAGTCAATTCATCTCTTTTGCTTCTGTGCTGCTTAGATTAGGATTCCAACTGTGAAGTGGAATTAAAAGTACACAACATTCATCTTAAACCTATAACTGAAGTCCCTATTTATCACAGTGCCCCAATTCTACATGATAGTTTGCATATCTAGACTTCACACCTTGATCAAAGACTGTCCTGCAGGCCCAATATCCCCCTCAGTGAGCTGTGTAGGAGAGAAAAGGACAGGAACAGAAAGGCAGAGGGCGCTTGGGGGGAGAGCTTTGAAACAAAATCTGTTTAGGTTGCCAGAGCTATAAAATCCCCCAGCATCCATGCACAAAACATCTTGGAGCCTAAGGGGGTTTTACAAATACACCCCATCAGGTCTCCTCAGATGTTCCTTATTTGAGATGTACGCAAACCCCACATCCATCCAAAATACACATTCGCCCACTCACACATAAAATCATAAACAAGTGTGTGGAAATATATAAACCAAACTTACACAATTTTGTTCTTTATTACTTGAGATCCACCATGACATGTTGCTATACAGAGGGTGTTATATAACATGTCAGTTGTTTAATTTGTGACACCCATAACAGGCATGCATTGGTGTTTAGCATGTTAAAGAAACTGATGGATTTCTTTTTTTAACTTGAATTAAGAACAAACTGAAATTGATAGGATCTCCCTAGAGATCTGTCTCATGCTTGTGGTTTAAGAATGTCTTTATGCCTCTGAGCCTCTTTAAAGGAGACAAACAAAATTTACAATGTCCATACCAGATGTTTCAGAGGATCAGACAAACAATTTGTACTTTCTGATGGAATAAAGGGAGCAAGATGGCCTCTTGAGCAATTTACCAGCAATTGATTTTTGAAGTGTTTGGGAGTCCTTTGGTGACAATGTCAGACATTTCAAGCTATCTATTTTTCTTCATTTTCTGAATACCAAAAAACATTCAATTTGTAACTACAGTCTGAATGTTAAACATATTCCAAGAGCCACAGTTTAATATGGTAAAGTATGAATCTGTCCACTTAGTTTCGTCTTTATTTGGTTTCCTTCTTTCAGTCTTTTTTTTTGTCCCACAACCAACATTTTCTTTGTAATCTCTTAGCTTGGAAACACTTAGAGACTGACCAATTTGATTTTTTAACGCATAGTGGTAGACTATTCCAAACAAGTTATGGGAATTTAGATGTGACTGAAGGGATATTTTAGCATCTTATAAAAGTTAAAGCAATAGTTCACCCCAAAAATCTGCAACAAAATACAGTGACATTCATCTACTTCTTTTGTAAGTACACAAAACCAATGCAAGTGAATTGGGGCCAGTTGCAAACATTCTCATAAATATCTTCTTTTGTGTTCTGCAGAAGAAATAAAGTCATACAGGTTTGAAATGACAAGAGGGTGAATAAAACATGACGTACTTACATTTTTACATAACCTTTAACTTTAAAAAGAAACATCCTGAAACTGCTTTTCTTGTATTTGCAATGTCTTAGCCACTAGCTGGCACTTTGTTTAGTTCAAGTAGGTTGGTTGGACTTACGTAACAGGTTCCTGAATCTCTTTAACCCCAATGAATTTGAGCTGGCCGGCGATTTCTGGTAAACTCTCACACCTGGCTAAGTTTACCCTGGGATAGTAGAGCAGGTACGACAGACACATTTCATCCCGAGCACTGAGACCTCCCTGTAAAAAACAAGTTCTTCATAACTAGGGTCAAGGCTTGAATACCAAAAATCAAACATCTAATGTACTATTACTGCTAAAAGTCTGTGACAAATTATATTACATACTTGACAAAACAAAACTGACAAGCAGTGAGCTTGTTCTCTTTAATTTGATTCCAAACGCCAGTGATTTGGCTTACATGTTAATAGATTGTGGACTGTGTACAGAGAAAAAGCAGCTCTGTTTAAAGTACTTCACTGGCTGTCTGTGTACAGATAGACGTCAGTGGCTGGATTCAGCTACACAGACCCACAGCTGTCTGAAGAAATAAGCTTTGGCCAATAGTATGAAAGGGCTTTGGTCAAGAACCATGTGCACTTGATGAGATACTAGTGTAATGTTTTATGTCCCAGTCCATAACGTGATGTAATTTATATCTGGATTTTTTTAAGGTAACGAGAACTTGTTTGACATTTGTAAAGATAACAGTGTGATCTTGTTCTTGGTCAAATAGAACAAGATGTTCATGTCATGGGGTCTGGGACATTGTTCCTGAATGTCCCACTCCCTCGCATGCTGCCCCTGTTCTTAATATATTTATTTTGGTGTCTTAAAATGGGTAATATTTCACATGTGTGACACCACATGAGTACAAAGACTTTAAGCAACTTAAAAAACACCAGATGGTAAATTTTCCACTTAGGGTAAAAGTTACAATGCACATGAGTCTATACAGATGTTTCCATTATGTCTTTAATTTCAACCTTACGCCATCAACAGACAGATTATCATTCTGAGGAAATCTATATTTAATGTGTTTCATCAGTTTTACCACTTTTGATCAATTTGATTTTACCTGTTTTCTATATAGAATCCCACTTAATATAAAAAATCAAAAAAATTGACTATTAATGCCATTTCAAAGATTTAAATTATAGTCAGGTGAGTGTCTTAAATCAGTCAGATATAAGCAAGATGTATACCGCCTCGAAAAAAATCAAATACCACTTCCAGTTTTTCTGAAATGATTATGATTTTTTGTTTACTGTGAACTTTTAACAATATTTCTACCAAATTTCAAATCAAATGTAAAAAATTACTTTTCATATTCACTTTTAAGCAAAAAATTTTTTTTGTTGACAAGTGTTCATGTTCATTGACTTTATCCCTCCAGAGGTTTGATTTTATAAAAACTTAACAGACACTGGACTCGTTGGACCACGAAACATCTAAAAATGCAGATTTGATGAAAATTTGGAATGATATTTTTATTTTCTTCTGTGTTTGCAATATAATAAATTATATACAACATCTATAATATACAGTATAATCTTGTAATAGACAAAATCTTGATACTGGTGCATCTTTTATCTTACCCAAGTCATGTTCATTCTACCTTTCGTGTTATATCTACATTCTGTGATTAGAGAATCCCCCTGAACACAGAAAAAGAAATAATCAACCAAGAAACGACAAAAAAAGTATTTCACAAGGTTTAATATGAACACTGTTATGTTTCAGCTATAAAGGAGAGATAACTAAAAGCCGTTTAAGAGACCTCTTTGATTATAATCACAGAAAAAGATAACAATTCATAGTCCACACATGAGTCACCTCTCGCCTTTGGGCCCTTTAAAATAGAGATGTCTTATACAAATCTCTCCGGGAGTTTTCTCTATATTACAGTACATTTATTATTGATGTTGAGAACAAAAAGTGTATAAAGTTCAGATTAAGCCCTAAGGCACAAGATGCTTTTAAACTTGAATAAACTGCAACTCACAGGTAAAATGAGTCTCTCCTGGCGGAGCGGCTGGAACTCTTGGAAGTTAAAATCAAAGTGGTCATCTGAGGCCAGCGGCGGGAGCTCGACCTGCTGGCGGAAATGTCGGGTTCTAATAGCCCTGCCTGCCAGGTGAGCATGAAGCAGCACACCGAACACATGAACTCCACTGGGCATCTCACTGTTTAATGACTTAAAGAGAGACATTGAGAAAAACAGTCATAAAACTATTTTTATTCAAACTTTACAATACAATCTTTTTATATTTTGCAGTCACACCTCTTGGAGACATTCCTTTGTGCAGTGGCCTTCGGTAATATAATCCTGCATGCCTGGGGGCAGCATGTGATAGAGACTGACCCACACTCCCGTCTCAATGACCCCAGCATCATAACGCCTCAGGTTAGGGCTGTAGTACAGGCGCAGACCTGAGCTGTCCATTATTCCTGTGGTGAGACCAATTCTTTAAACATCTTTAAGACTTACAGATTAATTTTTTCCTTGTTATAATTGTTTGGACAAACTAGTATACCAAGACTTGATTTTTACATACTGTGCATACTATACTCTAACCTATATATAAAACTCACAATAATCAATTCTGAGTTCATTTCAATGTCATTGTTCTAGATGTCTGTATTGTTGGGTGTTGGGTTTGTTGAATTTTGAGTATTTTTACTCCCAAGTATTATTTAAAATTTGTGTATTGTATAAGTGTTTTTCTTTTTAAATTTTTTTCTTCTTCACTACATTACAAAGCATATATGGAACTTTTTATAACATTTTATAAATAAATGTAATGTTTTTTAAAACTGTTATACTTATGTAAGTACAAGTTTAAAATGTTCTTCTTATTTATACTTTTAACTTTTAAAAGTGGAGAAGATTTTAAATGTACTTTAATTCATATGAAAGGGAAAAACATGCAAAAGAATGTTAAATGTAGTTTAGGAAACCTTGTTTTATGTAATTTATAACATAGGGCAGTCTTAAAAAAAACACTACACCAAAGTACCGATACATGCCAAACATTCCTGAGTAGAAGTAAAGATAGTAATTTTTTCTACCTTTTTGTAAAGCTTGGTTATCGAAGTGAACTTCCATCTGTACAAAGACTGGATCGATTGAGGTACCTATAGACATCCCAACATGTGGTGGAAATGTGAAGCCCTAGATTTAATGAAAATAGACATTTTAATATCTATACTTCAAAACTTAAATATACAATGAAATTACACGGTACAGTGTACATCCAAAACAATCCCAAACATATAGAATCTTTCACTTAAAGTTCATTTACTGTGGTAGTTTTAAAATGACATAGACTTTTAATTTCTAATTTACTAACCCTCTTAATAATTCATTCCTGTATGATATTCTTTCTTCTGCAGAGTACAAAAGAAAATATTCTGAAGAATGTTACTAACTAGCTCCAATTTACTTGCATTGATTTTGTGTCCTTAGAATAAAAGTGAATCGTCGCCGTCACTGTTCGGATACCAACTTTCTTCAAAATATATTTTTTGGTGGTTTTTGAAAGAAAGAATATCACACAGTTCGACTATCTCTTTATTAATTTCCTGCTACCTCTAATGTAATGTAATAATGCATTGCAACTAGCTCATTTTTTAATATAAATCGGTGGTAAAATACAAAGCAAGAGGAAATCCTTTAATGATTTTAAAAGCATCTACATAAAACACAAAGAGGACCACCTCTCCCCCGATAGCCCAAGCGAACAGGATGGTTTCACAAGTGAAGAAGGAGTCTGGCATGTTTGGATGATAACATTCATGTTCTCGGTTGATCTCACTTTTGTTCAGATTGCTATCACACTGGTAAAGCAGAATGTGATGGACCAGATTCTCATGACCCTTCTGAATCAATGGCTCTATCTGAAAAACAGAAGATATGCAAAAATTGTTTAAAGATGCAATGAAAGTAATAAATTAATGTCAACAAATTTGCTAATAAAACATCCTCTATACGTCTGTCCAAGATTTATTTAAGCAAAGATTAACCAGAAATGATATTTTGTATTACTTCTAGATCATTCTATTTTCATACAGCAGATTTTGCTGCCTGTGTGTGTGTATGTTTGTGTGAGTGCGTCCATGTGTGTGAGTCCTTGTGTGTGTGTGCAGATTGTTGTGTGTGCTAAAAGTAGCTCAGATATCTCTGGAATAGGAAGTAGGGGATTTCAGAATTATTTTTCTTCTCACAGTGGGCTTCTTCTGTCGGAACTGGAATTCTAAATAAAAGCATTTCCAACAGAGTGATCTGTGTCTTATCCAGGGGTCTCTGCCTGAATCTGTGGGACCCGGGGCCAAACAGTGGCTGAATAAATATTCAAACATTCCTCTTCCACCTCTTCTTATTTACCCAGGAGGCTCCAATTTGGGTTGTAAAAGCGAACAGAAAGGTTTTAATATGGATATATCTGTCGGATATAGTTATTGACCAATAGCTGCATTATTGTCTGAATACTCTACCTGTTTTCATATTGAGGATTGTTGTGAAATAGCAAGGTTGGATTGGTTGTTTGTACATTTTTTCTGTTAAACAGTCTTTTACAATATTGTTATTTTCATTAGATACTGATTTAGATAATATGAACAGTATTTTAATATACATTATTACTTAATATTGTTAAGTTAATGATAGTGTTGCTTATACAATTCTTTATTGAGGTAATGACAATTTATTATGCATTACTGAAACAATCATAATTATCATAATTTAATCACTTCTGTGTCATTACAAAGGAGCATAAAAGAAAAAATTTATATTACTGAAAATTGATACTTTGAGAAATGTGGTTTTGTGTTCATGCAATGCAAGTCAATGAAGGCCATTGCTGTTTTATATTTAACATTCCTCAAAATAGAAAGTCATACAGGTTTAAAATAAAGTTGAGGAAATTATGAAATTTTTAATATTTGAGGTTATTTTTGTTATTATTTACTCAAACTCATATCAATTCAAACCTATTGATATATCGATATTTTGGAGAACATTGGTAACAAATAAAAGAAGTTACTGTTTGATTAACAACTTTGAAATATCTTATTTGTTGGCAGAGTTCTTCAGATTTCGCAACAAATTTAAGAGTCATTCTTTAGAATTTCAATAATTGACTCATCACCACACTACTAGAGGCACATGCATGTGTCCAAATATATTAAAAGAGTTTAAAATTGTTTTGGAAACACTTCTTCATTTGCACATATGAACCCTCATTAGAGATAAACCACACAACATGAGAAAACCATTACCCTATATTTTGGAACTTCGTAAATCAAGGCCATGCTGCATTTATTTCACAGATCTACCAGACAGCCTTCTTTGTAATGAAACAGGCCATGACAAATTTGTAGTAATACAGCAAGATCTGAATCTGGACAGTGACAATACTGCGTGAAATAGAGAGTGAGGGCAGTGTTTGGAAAATCTGTTCCTATTTGACAGTTACACATCTGCTCCATGGAACAGGAAACAGAGCAGGAAATATTCAGACACTGATGCGGTTATGAGGGCAGCTTCTGGCATCTAACATCACAGCCTGAAGCTTTTTCAGATTCCAGGCTACTGCAAAGAGGGTGAACAAAGGGTCAAATAAAATATAGCGGATTTGTGGATTAAATCGCTTACAATTCATCTAATATTAAATATACAATTTTCTTAAACTTTGTTGTACATTTTGTGTTGTATTTTTCCCATTTGCTTTGGAAATTAGGCGTTGCTTCCAAATACAGCAACATTTAAACGTAAAATACTTTACTATGTGTGCCACCTGTATGTGTCATCGCCTGTAAATCTCTCTTTGTATCATTCAGCACATATGCTCAATATTCTACTTAACCAAATGGGAAACATTCATTCTTGTCATTCAGTCTGAAAGGATGAAACATAATTGTGACGTTTTATCATATGATTAAAGTCTTTTAACATTATCCATTCGGCCTTTAATTAAAAAAAACTTGAAAAGCTCAGTTACTAGAATGCTCTTTCATCCTGAGCATAAGCAGTATAATTCCAGCAACCATCTCATCTATAACTAGCAACTACAAAAGACAATAATAAGCAGGTGAGACATAAAATAAAGGCAAAGAGACAGACAGACAGACGGTAAGATGAAAACACAGGTGATGTTTTTATATCAAGGTGAAGAGATATACAGAGGAAGAAAAACAGCAGAGATTAAATATAAAGCATAACTCAAATATAAAGACTTAAAAATCTAAAAATAAAATCATGAATGGCTAATAATGAATGAATTTGTACACAAAGGATGCTCTTTTCTTCCGGGCCTTTAGGCATTTCCTTTTAAAGAAATGGATTCAAGTTTCAGTGGATGTATAAAGTTCCAGTAAAGTTCACACAGTTGTGTTAACAAAACCAGCAAACGTACTGTGGCACAATAAACTAAACATGGACTGCTAAAGTGTGCCGTTTATTCTGTCTCAATTTTAAGTAGTGGACTTAAATAATACTTTTTACTTAAAGAATATAATAATGATATATTGTAATGATGTTATATTATGATGTTAAAGATCATTATTTGGTTCACGGGGTGTCGAACACCCAAGGTGTAAAAAGCACTTTGCTTGACAGTTTATCCGTCTAATTCACGCCTTCCCGTCAGCTTACTATGATCTGAGTGTTTAGATGGTCTGCTTGGTTTGGTCTGCTGGCATAGCGTGTCACAAATGGAAGCAAAATGTAAGAACGAAAGAAGTATGTGTGATTCATAGTCAAATCTTTTTTCCAAGCCAACAAATTTGTTATTTGTTCAATTGTGGCTTTACATCTTGGCTTGCTGCTTACAGAAACACACAGCCACATAACACGCTTCATAAAATACAAACAAAAATGGAAATAATTTATTATTTACTCACTTCTAATGTGGATCACTTCCTCTGCTGAACACTTAAGAAGATATTCTGAACAACGTTGTTGACCCAACAATATTAACCCCCATTAACTAGTAATCAAAAACTTACTGACAATTATGTTTTTTGCATGTTTTAGAAGACATTTTAATTAATAAATAAAAAAAAAATTTGGGGAAATTATGCCGTTTATTCTTTAAATGCATTTTTACAGTATTATTAAGCTGGGACCGTGCTGCGGTACTCATGCAGGCAATGTGAATCCAAATATTCAATTTAATAAGCAGATGTTCCCAAAATTCATTAAATTCATTATCCTGCAAGCTAAACTATGCAGATTGTATTCATGAAATTCAATATTAGTTATTTATTAGTAGATTAGAACAAAATAGAAATTTAATAGTTATGTAACAAATTTCATGTTTAAAAACATTACAATAATTTATAACTCACTCTGATTACATGATGCTTCCTCTTCATCTCTGGAAATTTAAATATTCGGCACCAGTATGTTGTATCCTTATCAGGCACAGGAACCTACAAGATTTGAAACAGTCTTCAGTCTTTTATATGTTTTTACATTTAAACATTGAATTATCAAGGCTTACACCAGTCACAAAGCCATTAAATGCATTCACAGTTTTATGCCAGGAAGCCGCAGTGTTTCATTTTGGTAAGGGCAGAATACTAGAGAGTGTTGACTTCCAGCTTTTATTAATCACATTTCCGGTAATTGTCCCAACGTTCCGTATTTGTTATGAGGGATGTAATATGTACACTCTTATAAAATCTGGTGTTTGGCTGTATTCCGCAAGCAGAATGAGGCCTTGTTTTCATTTTAAATAGGAATCAGTAGGATTTTGTATTTTAAAAGGATTCACATGTAACCACTTATAATCAAAAACAGTTCAAGAACCTTGATTCCAAGCATGTAAAAATAGACAAAACAGTAGGTACTGTACACCATTGCCTGAAGCCAAGCCCCTTCCCGGCACTCTCAGCAAATCAAAGGCTCCAGCAGTCAGGTGAATGCACTTTCCTCACCTTCTCATTCTGAAGGTTGAAGAAAGCTGTTCCTGCTGGGATGCTGGAGCTGGTTCCCGGGTTTAGTAACCGTAGACTCTTTCTCCCCCTGTTCGTCCCATGGTAGACCGGTCCTGATGATCCCACGTCCTCCTCGTGGAAGGCCCAGATCACTCTGACCGTACTGCCCTGGGCGGTGACAAATTGTGGGCAATTACAGACTCAAGCGCAAGAGACCTCCTATACAGGTAATAATCAGACAAGAATTTGAGTTTCTCCCTAATGAAAAACTGCACTATTGTTTTATTCCCGGACAAAAACTGGTTTCAATTAAGAATGAGAGCCCACATAGAGCTTGCAAACTCCAAAAAACTGCTCGGGCTGCATGATTAAGACAACAAATATAATCATGATTATGCCGCCTTATTTTGAGCAAAATGCAAAGTGAATTTGTAAATCAAAAAATAATTAATAAATGAGTAAATAACAAACAGATGTAAAAAGTAGAGATAAATCAAATATGAAAACATAAATTAACAAGAAATACAAAAAGAGAGAAATGCAACAAAATTATTTTAAACCTATCAAATTATTTTGTAAGGCAAAATATTAAAGAAATCATTACGATTTATTACACAGCCTTAAATTCTGTTATTATTTGCTGACTCGTGTGCAGTTTCCAGTTTGAGGAAATTAATGAAAATCTCTTTGTGATTGTTTATCAACTCCTTATTATATAACATAAAATAAACATCACATATTTATGTGCATCTGCATTTTTATGAATGCTTTCTGTGCACTGTTGTAAAGAATAAATGTGTCATATTTCACTTGAAGAAACATGCTTGTTGGATAGTGTTTGGATAAAACCTTACAGTAATAAGTTTGTCATTGTCATCACAGGTCTGAATGTTTCTGCTGAAGGCCAGGACCGTATGTGTGTCATTCTCCCTTCCGTACAGCAGCTGGTAGCTCTGCACTGGGTCTTTATAGACCTTTCTGTTTGAGTCTGTGAAATAGTCCTGAGTGAAAAAGAGTTAAGTTAGAACCCTCACTGATTTTAAATCCGTCAATCTTGTCATTTCAAATTTGTATCAATGTTTTTTCCTTTCAGAACACATATGTAGAAATAAGGAAGAATGTTGGAAACCAAACAACATTGGTACCCGTTCACTTTTACTGTATATGGATGCAAATCCAATGCCAGTGAATGGGTGCCAATATTGTTCAGTTCCCAACATTCTTCTAAATATCTTCAAAATACAGTCATAGAGGTTTGAACTGACAAGAGCGTGAGTAAAAGATGACAGAAGGTTCATTTTTGGATGAAATTTAATATACTGCATAACCGTATATCTGTCAATTTAAGGCACAGTGTTTTGGCCAAATTGTATATATCCTAACACAAACACATACATTGCATTAAAGTTCAAAAAGTAGCTGTTATATTTTAAGGACCAGTAAAACACCCATACAAGTTGTGATATGATAGTGTACTGTGTTACAGAATACCTCCAGAAATGTAGTTAAACAAGAACACACACAAAAACATAGAACCTCAAAATGTTTCGTCAGCTGCATTGTCAAGTGTTTTTAATAATACATTCAAACACAATGATGTAGAAGTTATGGAGTGAACGCAGCTCTGACTCACTCATGTTCACAAAACATTTATGTATAACTTGTGAATGAGCTTTTGATAAACAATATAATCAACAGTTCCTGTCTACAGTAACTTTATCTAAAGCATCTATGATTACAGTATCCGTTATACAATATGAATTCAGATGGGGATTGTACAGTACAGAAATGAAGGACAGCTGTATCTGTGTGTGTGTGTGTGTGTGTGTGTGTTTCCTGTAAATCCTGCCACGCCTGGATTTAAAACCACAATACAAGACATCAACTATAATGTCTGAGATCCTTAAAGTGATAGTTTAGCCACATATGAAAATTCTGTCATCGCTATTCATGCTCTTGGCATTTGGAACCTGTTTGCCTTTTTTCTGCGCAACATAAAGGAAAACAGTTTGAAAAATGTTGGGAACTGGCACACTTTGACTTGCATTGGGCTTTGCAGAAGATAGAAAGTCATACAAAAATCACAAGGGGATGAGTACATGTTTTTTACCTGTAGATGACTCCGCTCTCCAGAAAAAGGCTCATCAAGAATGGACCATATTATCTGCAATATTGCAGCCAAATATTAATATATAAAGTTGGACAAATATTGCGCTGATGTTGCTCTATAGGCTGAAAAATGATATTTCATTGTGCATGTATTATCACCTCTCTTTCTCTTCATTTTATTTTCCTTATTTTCATTTAGTTAAATACACATATTTGGTACAAGTGGCCAGCTTCATGGCATCTGTTCATATACAGATATTTTTAACTGTGAACAGTGATTTGTTTCTGAAATGAAATGGTGATAAAAAAGAGGCTGATGATATGAAAGAGGGCATATGGTATATGATGATAACTTCCCTTTCCTCTGCAAAAGAACGGATTGTGTTAAATGTTGGAAACTAAACAGCAATCTCACCCTTCATGTCTATTTCAAAGACACAAAACCAATGCAAGTGAATGGGTGCCAGTTCCCAAGATTCTTCAAAATATTTTCCTCTGTGTTCTGCAGAAGAAAGTCATACAGGTTTAAATGACAAAAGGATGATCAAATAATGACACAATTGATATTTTGGGGTGAGCTATGACTCTAAGCACTGTTCATGTTGTCAGAAGTCATGGGTTTGAATCCCAAACATCACATACTGATGAGAATAATAAAGCACTCAGCAAACACATTTAAGATTTTAACTATTTCAAGTTTTGGTATAAATAAATTTGTTTTGAATGTTAAATGTATTTAAGATGAATAGCATTCCACTCACCAGTAGATAGGGACTTCCCTTTAGCACACCACCTATTACAATATCAGAGGAAGCCATCGCACCGGTTGGTGACAAGCCAAATCCCAAATAGCCTTTAGTTTCCACTTCTGCTTCAAACCATATCGTTGACTCGTCGAATCCCCATTTAATGTTGTATCTCCCATCCCCATCTAAGGAGGCTGAATGGATGAATCCTGTCTTTTGTGAGCATGCTGAGCACAGCAGTGAAGTTAAGAAAACTAGGGAGCAAAGCAGCTTACTTCCAGACATATTGAGAAGCGTTTGATCCATAGAGCTGTTGATAGAAATGTGCAGCTTCCGAGGGCAAGAGTGTTTGTTTGCTTGGGTGTATTGGAGGGATAGTTTCAGGCACTGGCAGCCTCCCACCACTGAACTGTTGAAACTTGTGGGATTTGCCTTTGATGTGAGAGACATGAAGACCTCGACATTGCAGGTTCTGTGTTCAGTGTTTACTGGAATGATACATCACAAAGCAGAGATTGAAATTTAGATGTGATATTAAGATTGAGGTTTTTGTTCTGATCCTTTAATAACACTATTTTAACATTTAAATCCATTTTGATTACTTTGATCAGAAACAAAGCAGCAATGAGCCATGTGTTCTACATTATATGTATGAGGAATTTGCCTGGTACGTCATGTAAGCTTTCCTATAAATATTTAAATCTGAAGACTAAGATTTAAAACAAACACATGCAGCTTTAATGAAATCATTCATAAACATTTTAATTGATAGACTAGAAAGTTATCACTTTTAGATGGAGTTTTTGCAGAATGTCTACAGGTAGTTACATAAGCATACATATATACATATATAAGCTTGTTGTATGTTAGAAATTCAATGGACTTTATGGTTTGTAAGGTGCTAGAATGAAACATTTTATTTCTATTGATCTTTATAATTAATAAATGCACCACAAATCATACTAGTTTCCAATATAATAGAGGAAAAATGGTACACGGGACTGAGCAAAAAAAATACATCTATTCTATTCTATTCTATTCTATTTTGCATTTATGACAAATTCCTGCCATCTAGTGCTGACAAAGCATACTCTGATCCCTTACATCTGTCTCCAGTCACCCTCCAATCAACTTGACAATTTTATTTCTGTTTAAGCAAATACATTTTTGTTGGTAGTCTTGTTTTAGTATTTGTTAATAAAATACTATTGACATAGATGCAAAAGTTAATATTAGCACATTTCTATTATAAACTCTACTGAGAAAGATTAAAGGAAAAATCATTCATCCTCCAATTGTTACAAAGCTGTTAACATTTCTTTGATGTGCTGAACACACCTGAATATATTTGAATGAAAGTTTGTTACTCCATAGCTGTATTTGTCCTACAATAGGAGTCAAAAGTGACCCACAATTATTTAGGTACAAAGTTTCGATGAATTGATAGTTTGCCTGGCAGTTTTATAATTCTGTCATAATTTACTCATCCTCTTGTCATTTGAAACTTGTATTACTACGGATCACAAAATAAGATATTTTGAAAAATGTTGTTAACGTGCACCTTTTCACTTGCATCGGTTATTTGACTTGTTTTGTTCTGTGGAAAACAGTCATTGTGTGACCCAGCCTGCTCCTACACAGTGTAAGGAACATTGCATATATAATATTTACTAAGTAAGACCTGTTTCCTAGACTTTGCCTGGTTTCCACAGACAGGGTCATAAATGTATACCGGTTTGCTGAAGGGTAAACCATTTAATATGATTAATATTTCTTATAATAACAAAAAGTTACATTTATAGAGCATTGTGTATGATTAATCCACAAAAGAACAGCTATACTTTGAGAAGCATTTGTAGTTTTATCTCAAGACACAAGAAGGCAGTATAACACAAGAAGTAACTGAATAGCACAAATTGAAATATTTAATATGTGGGTTTAGAAATTGAGTTGCACTAAAGAAAACCAAAAAAGTATTCAGATTAATCTAAGTGATATTTTGTTGAGAAAAGTATTAACACAAAGTAGGGTAAATATTGCATTTTTAGATTAAAAAGGTATTTCCTAATGTCATTGATGATTTTATCCTGATAGTTTTTCAACCAACTTACTATCCTAATAGTAATTAAGTGCTTTAACAAAGTTTTTGAGCCTTGGTTTGTAATAAAGTTAATTCTAATATGGTGGTGTTTCGGATTTCGGAATGATGCGTGAAATTGCTTTTTTCTTTTCGTACAAACTTTCCCTTTCCCTAATGTTCCCTTGCTTAAGCTCATTCTGAAAAGCATTAAAAACCCAAAGTGTGTACATCAGGTGATGTAGCTCTTCTCTCTGGAGGCCTCCAGGAGTCACATATAATATACAGCACACCCTTGACTTCAGAAGCGTGCACTGAGTTAAACTGCTGATAATGGCTTCTGACTACTCCTCTTTCAGTATGTAATCTATTGCATCAAGGCTATTTAACCCTCTGGAAACTATTCCATACTGAGAATTTGGGATTTAAACATGAACATTCACAAATAAACTAAAGTGAAGCAGAAAAATAAATATATATTTATATGTTCAATATAAACTGTTTGAAACTAAATAATTCATGTTTTAATTTAAATAATTAACATTTATTACATATCCATGCCGAGCATTGAGATTAAAATATGAATTTTTACCAATAAACTATGCAAATAAAATAAAATATATATAAATTATTTAAAATAAATATTTCAAAATGAAATGTGTTGTAAATATGTACAAACACATAAACACGTGTCTACATTGGATTATTGGATTTTAAGCACACACTTTCTCTCACATTGTCTACTACTTGCTCACTGATGCACATAACACACAAACACGCACACACACGAATGCACTCCACCTCTAGTACAGCTGACTCACAGACAGACACTGTGGAGGTTCAAAAGGTCTCTGAGGGCAGCCAAGCCTCTCTAAACATGCTTCCTCTCCATGTGTCTTTCCATTCCGATGGCATCTTTCTCACTCTCTCAGTCTCTCCTCGAGCTTTTTCTGTCTTTCTGATGCTTTGCAGTCTGTCTGCATTACATCTCTCTCTCTCTCTCTCTCTCTCTCTCTCTCTCTCTCTCTCTCTCTCTCTCTCTCTCTCTCTCTCTCTCCCTCCCTCCCTCTCTCTTCTCTCTCTCTCTCTCTCTCTCTCTCTCTCTCTCTCTCTCTCTCTCTCTCTCTCTCTCTCTCTCTCTCTCTCTCTCTCTCTCTCTCTCTCTCTCTCTCTCTCTCTCTCTCTCCCTCCCTCCCTCTCTCTTCTCTCTCTCTCTCTCTCTCTCTCTCTCTCTCTCTCTCTCTCTCTCTCTCTCTCTCTCTCTCTCTCTCTCTCTCTCTCTCTCTCTCTCTCTCTCTCTCTCTCACCTCCTCTGATTAACCCTAGGCCCCTGCTGAGCTGACTGCCAGACGGAGCCATTTAATTTTCACTCGGATCCTTTTCATTTCTCTCCTCCAGGCAGATCCCTCCATCACCTCAGAGTGGATAAAATACGGGTGGCTTTCAGGGGTACACTCTTTCTGAGAGAGAAGACTTGTGGAAAAAAAGGCCTGTGTGTGTGAAATGTGAGATTTGCATGCGTTTATATTTTTTTATGTGTCTTTTGGGGTGAGCATCTTCTGTTTCATCAGATATAACCATAGATGTAAACATATCTTTGTGATACTTAAAAAAGTGTATGAAATAGAAAGTTTAGTTTAAGTTATCATGAAACTATATTAGGTAATCGTTTTGAATAAGTTGGTTGGGTTGCTTAAAGTTATGGTTCACTCAAAAAGGAAAATTGGGTCATCTTTACTATCCCTTCTGTCAATTCGGGGGTCAGTTGTGGTTTGGTGGTTATAGAGTTGGACAAAAGAAGATATTTGGAAAAATGTTGGGGACTACCACCTATTCGCTGCAATTGGTTTTGTGTCCATTTAACTTTATTAGGTTTGGTTCAGCTGAAAGTAATTCAGGTTGGAAAAGACAAGAGTATGAGTTGACATCATTTTTTTGGGGGGGGGGTATGTACATAAGTGTGTGTACATAAAAGCTTTAATACAGTGCAGTTTATTCTGTTCTGTGTCCATCTGGTCAGATTAGCCAGGTCTTAAATAAAAGGGCAAGCTCCAGGTGATTTGCATTTCACACAGTGTTAAATTTGCGTTAACAGGATATTTCTGTGCAAACAGCCAGAAAAGATTTTGTTTTTGCATGCAACCTTGCAACCGAACCTTGCAGTTGAAAATGTACTGTGTTTCTCTTTACTGTACATTTTGATCAACACAAAGGACACCAATAGTGTCTTTACATATACAAAAAAATAGTGTAAATACACAAAAGTTGGATGAGGTTACAGCAAACCTTGTTTAGTACAGGGTTAAGCACCTTATTCAGGCTTAACACTGGCATACAGAACAAACTATGATCAAAATAAGACTCTGGACGTAGGATCCTTCCCAACATCTTCGTTCAACCCTGGAAATTATACCAACCATTTCCTGTTGATTACCCCGTCTTGAGTTCTAGCGACCGGGTGATGTCATTTACATAGCATCCATCATGTCTTTCAACATTATAAAATGGTTTGTTGGGTATCCAAAAAACATGGCAATGTTTATTTGAGCTATACTCATATGTGTCAATGGTTTAAAATCTGTTATTAAAATATATATAAATAGTTTAATTCAAACTTATTATAAGTTAATGTATTTTTTCTACTTTTACTATTTATCGTTATCTGTTTAAGTAAAATAATCTTTTTTTGTGAACATTTAATAAAATTTTTCACAAATTCAAAACAAAATATATCTTTACTTGAAAATTAAAAGGGTCAAAATAAAAAATGCATTGTATTTTTTTTTCAAAACTGAAATATTTCAAATAAATGAAATTCTTATTCACCACAATGTTACAGTAATCTATTTATTTTTGTATTTAGTAATTTTGTACCGAACTGAATTGACACCAATACATCCACAGAAATGATCTTTTAATTTCCCTGACATAACATAACAACTGCATACTTGCATACTTTTAACATTTTAAAAAGGGTTTGCTCACCTAAAAATTAAATCTTCATTTTGAAAAATGAAAACCAAATCGGTAGGCTATAAAGATATTTGAAAGAATGCTTGCAACCAAAAAGTTATTTGACCCCATTGACTACCACTGTTGGAAAATGTACATTGTTTTTCACAAAATAAGATATTTTGAAAAATGTTTAAGAACAAGTTATGTGGAACTTTCGACTACCATTTTCCCCCCTACACATTCCAGCCCAAACCGGTTTGGTTACAAGCATTCGTCCAAATATCAATGTCTCTGTTAATACCAAACAAACACACGTTAGCAATAACTAGAGAGTAAAAAATGACAGAATATTCATTTTCACAATCCATTGAAATCATGTCATAAATTCACAGATAACATTTTAATTGATGGTGTATTTTATCCCACGTCATGTTTCCAAAGTTAACCAGGTTAAAAACACAGTGTTAAACATTATTTTACATTAGAATGGTGCTTTTAAATGTCTAAGAAACATGACTTCCAATATAAAATGTAATGTTATGATCTGTTTTCAGTATTTGCCACCCTCTGCAGGAACATTGGAAGATAACAAGCAACACAATAGCAGATGAGACCACAACATCTGGAGAGGGAAGGAACATTAACACCCCTACGCAAAGCTGTTACTAGGTGTTCCCAGCTTTCTTCATTTAGAGATAATTATGTTATTGCTGTCAACACTGAGCCAACATCAGTCCAGAAACATCTTTTTATCTGCCTCCCCCAGACACCTTCATTCTCTAGCTTTTCCTTTGTGTTTCCTTACCATTGAATGCCAAGCACCGACAAGAATGTTTGGTGTGGCACGTTTATGCTTGCAAAATGTGATTTGATGTGAAAAAAGTTTTTTGATGGCAGCCATGTATAAAGAGCAGACAACAGCAGTTGAAGCGTTTATATTACAAATGTATGGCTGTCTATTAAACTGCATGGATTCAATTTAATCTGTTTCCAGTGAATGGATACTGTGACCCAGCAGGACCATCTCACGGCCTAATGGAAAAATAAACTCTGGATGAGAATTAGCCTTCAGGTGTTAATTACAGTCCTTCACCTGCCGGCTGTCTCCTCTGAGGAGCTCCAAGTATGAGATGAGTGAAGAATAAATGCTTACGGAGTCTGAGTTTTTTTTGCAGGAGACTACTGAGACAGCACAATTGGTGGCTTTCACATTCCCACTATTCACTGGTATGGTTAGGCAGCAAATTGGCCATCGAGCGTGACTGATTCGCATAACATCCAGTGAATAGAGAGATTCGGAGGTGCAGATATAAGTAACACATCTCCTTTTGTTTTAAACTGAGAAAATAAGCTGGACTTCATAACATTAAAGGGATAGTTCAGCCAAAATCTGTATACCTGTACAATGGTATAAACGCAGAGAAAGATATTTAGACGAATGCTCGTAATAGTTCTTGGACCCAAGAACTACTAGTTAAAAAATACCCCGGAATATTTTGTTGTCCCACATTCTTCAAATTATCTAATTTTGTTCAAAAAAGATGTTATTTTTTTATCGTTGTAAATGGGGTTCAAGAACTGCTTGGTCACACTCATTTTTCGAAATATCTTTCTCTGTGTGCATCAGAACAAAGAAATGTATACAGATTTGAAACAACTCTAATGTAAGAAAAGAATTACAAATGGTTTATTTTTTGGTAACCTAACCCTTTAATAATCCAAAGAATGCTATGGCTGCATTAAAGCTAGTAAGCTGCCATTAAAAATATGTCTTTAAATGTACAAATAAAAGTATGTTTGGATCTTGAGTGTTGTCTGAATGCCTTAAAAGCATGAAGCAAAGCATGAAGTCAGATTATTCATAAATAAGAAGCAGAGCTGATAAGACAGCACTGCAATGAATGGAGAGGCAAGAGTTCATGTCTCTAATTCTAGACTTCAAAGAAAGCCTTGCCGTTTTCATGTGTAAACATTCTTTCAAGAAATTAGGTCAAGTTTTCTTAGTGATTTAGAAATTAAGAGGTTGCCGCTTTGAAATATAATCATAGTGAAGAGTATGTAGAAATGCATAACTTTCTATGGTTTTGTTTAATTTATGCTTTAGGCTTACTGAGTTAACTTATCTTCTTAGCCATGTTTTGTACTTAAAAAGTAAAACCAGGAACGGGTTTACAAATAGAGTAGCATAATAATAATGATGGTAATAATAATAATAGTGATAATAATGGTAGAATATGTATATTTTAATTTGTTAAGATTTATTAAATTTATTTAAAAAGATTTAATACAATTAATTATATATGAAATAATAATAATTTGTTTATATCGCTTAAATTTAGTTAATTCACTTTAAAGCACACCAAAACTTTTTGCGCATGAAGTTGAACACTAAGTTTCCACTTTGAGTTTTCAACTCAAGTGTGTGTGTGTATGTCTGGGAGGGAGATAAGTTATTCAGAAGTCATCGTTTAGCACAGTGAAGCACTCCACAGAGATCTATAGCAATATGATGAGGAGATGAAATTAAGGTCAGCCATGCCACAACTTTTCCTGTCACAGGAAAGATGCAGTGGATGGGTCAGGGAGAATGACTTAAACTGTCCCTGGTTGTCTGCGTGGGAATTTGATTTCTGGAGTCATTAATTTTGTTTGGTAGCATGTGGGTGCAAACAACTAGAATGGGAAAAAGACTTAAAATTTTAGGATTTAAATTCCTTTTATTCTTCTGGTTTTGTAATATTTTGATTTTAAACATCTGTCAGATAGCTGATATGCAATATTTCTCTCAGATATTTCATATAGAGCACCTTATAACTTGTATATTTAAAACATCTGTACATATATTTTAGCATCTGTTTATCCGTGTCATATACACTACTGTGCAAAAATCGTGTGCAATACATCTCCTCAGACATTTATATACTGTAGCATCTTAGAATTTGTAAAGTAAAAAAATACATATTTATGTATTCTATATCACCAGGAGCACTTCTGAAACCAGAAGTGTTTCTACCATTGTGTGTCTGATACATTTATTACATTTTTTATTTTATTTTAACTTTTTGTTTCCTATGATACTTGTCACTTTACACTGTACACTGGAAGCTTCCATAACAAAGAATACCTGGCTTAATGAAGCTTATTCTGATTCTGAATGAAGTCATTTTTTATAAATGTGCGTTCATTTGGTCATCATATTTTTTCATAGTATCATTTAGCTGTCGTGACGTGATAGGGTCATTTAAATCGCAGTGTTTGAAGCAATTGTGCTTCGGGATCTTGAATTGGGTTTTGAAATTATATTTCACTGCTGACATCCCCAGAAACATGAGGTGTTGTGTTAAAGTCTTATGATCTTCAGCTGTGATTTGCGTTAAAGGTTTTGATTGGTTGTGATTTGGCATTGATTGAACTGCATCATAACCCTTTGTAGGGTCCAATGTGCACACATTGCATCATATCGGTTTGTAACATTGAGTGTGTTTCAGTTGTTTCACAATTTATATAATTTTTTTTAAGATAAAGTACCTAAATATCTTCAATTATGACAAAAATGTTGTGTCTATTGTCAAGTCCATACTAATTGACAGTCGATAGACTTGGATTGTAACCCTTTGTAGAGTTAGGGTAAGGGTTAGGGTTATGTCGGCTAATGAATGAATAAATTCTTTATCATATGTGCTTTGTAAATCATTGATTGTAGTTACTAAAGTAAAGAGAAAAACACTTATACGCCTTTTAATGCTTTTGTATGCTCCATATTATATATGTGCATATACGATCCATATATTTGTTGACAAATAGATTGAACTGTGGTGGTTATGGTTAAACAAGTAAAGTTGATATATATTATGTTATTCCTTCCCTACCTTTTTATATGAACATATTTGAGTTTTGATACCATTGAAGAAGTTTTAAAACTCTGTGCTTTCTATTCCAATAAGTAAAATTTACTGTAAAAGTAAATTTTAATCATTTTGTGATTAAAAATTCTAAGATATTTTCTTTATGAATGCTATTCAAACTAACCAAAAGTAGGATATTTGCTCGCAAACATATGCAAAAAAATTCTACTTTAAATTAAGGATGCACCAATAGGATTTTTGCCCGTACCATTTTTTGTACCATAACAAATAAAAGTTTCTGACAATAAAATATAGTTTTTCTGCAATAAATACATTTTAAAGAACATGAATTGGATTTATACAACATTTTAAGAGAGGTACAAGTTAGGGTAAAAATACAATAAGACTACATGACGATCTTTAAGTATTTAGCTCTGAAAAAACGCTATGCATGACATCAAGCTCTTTTCTGCCCGGAGATTAATTTTTTCAACTAGAGGCTCTCAAAATGAAAGGCACAGTACATGTTGAAAACATGAGGCTCTAAACGCTCTCTGCCAACGGAAATCCATTCAAAAGAGCACGATAAGTGTGATTCATCTCATATATGTCTGTTAACTGTGTGTATTAATTTTGTATTTATGAATATTGTTTCTAAACAATTGTTTACATTATCCATTAATTGAATTAATAAATAAATGTTTTCATGATTTTTATATTTTTCATTAATATATATATTTAGGTATATATGTTTATAAATTCGACATTACTATGTACACTAAACAGATATATAGTATATAGACAGAAACTTTTCTTCTGGATTCGAATCATTGTAATAAGTCCTTTGACATCCTTACCTAAACTTTGACTCCATTTTGCTGATATTACATTTGGATTACAAATGTGTCACAGCAATAAGATAACAGTATTTGTGGACAAACTCAGACTGCAAGCCATCATATCAACACTGACAATTTTTCTGCACCTCTTCAATTGATATACACCTTAAAATTAAGATCAGGTTCATGAACCTAGTCTTTCTATGCTTGGGAAAATATTTTACAATGGAAAGAATACTTTGAGATGCAAGATAAAAATATCATGTCTCAGAGGTAGTTCTTCCAGAAAACCTTTGGAGAATCAACACATCAAGCTGAAGTGAACGAAAAACTGCCAGTATACATAACAATATCTCTGCTGTCCAGGTACTGCAGCAGCTGAAGAGCGCTATGTTATACTTCAACAGGTTTTCTATAGGGACCAGCTATAGTCAATTTATGACAGGCCTCTCAGGTTCAGCAAAACCAACGTGTCTGGCAAGAGTACATAGAATTTTTTTCATAGTTTTTTTAAGGTTATTTCATCTCTATCTTGTTCTTTCACTCCGTCTGTCCCCCTTTCCTTCTTTTTCTTTCCCCCTGAAACTGTCAGCCCAGAGTGTGGTCCAAAAGTGTTCTGAGAAGCCACTCAGGGTTTGATTGCCCTCAGCAGGGACTGTGTGCCGTAGCTTATCTGTCTGTTAACTGACAGGAAGAGAGCCCCAGAAACAGGTATCAGGTCCGTTAACCAAAGGAGCCCCAGGGGAGACCGGCCGTCCAGTTCCTCACAGGCCAGTTTATCTGACACCAACCTGTAGAGACGATGGCACGATTTAATATTATATCTGTTTTGAGAACACTTGTAGTTTGACATGAATTCGACCAGATTATTTTGACTAACTTGACTGTTTCATTTTGACGTATTGCCCAATTTTTGGGGAACGATGTCAAAGTTGTGGGTTTACCTCGGCATGGAAGGAAAACACATCAAAATGTAATTTTGCGAGTGTGAAGCACATCTGTCAAACGCCTCTGACAGGAACAGAAAAAAAGACTAAAACATAATATGCTATGGCTGTAATTTTTCTTCCAAAGACTTTTCTTCCTCCAGCTTGTCAAAAGTTGAGCTTTTTCTTGAGGCAATTTATGAAGAACAAGAGTTTCTTTCGTGTTTTGGTGGCATCAAAGCATTGGTGAGGGTTGATCCATGGTGATGTCCCAGCATGGGACTGTCAGTCGAATGGGTTTTCTGCTGAGAGATCTCCATGACTGGCCATCTGAATCCAAAGCAACATGTGCTGCCCATTGTATCCAATTTGACAGATAGCTGGGGGTTTTCCCTATAGTGAACTTCCTAAAGCCAGGAGATTATATTGTGCTCTTTATATCTGTAAACAGAATTTCAACTTTTTATTTACTATATTTTCCTGACCATCCTCCTTGATGCAGCATTTAAAAATATGATTTTTGAAGACAAAATCTTAAATTTATTATATTGCATATTTAATTGAATATATTTCAAATAAATTGTAGTAAATACTGGTAAAATAAACCAATAAAATATTGCTAAATGAACAATGAACATCTTTTTAAATTGAAAAAAGCTAAATAAAAAGAAATCTATGACTATAATAACTCTCCTTCCCTATAATTATTGAGACAATGCAGTTGTTATCTTGTAAGCTTTCCCCTATAAAATATTATGGCCCTATAGAGTCAGGTTCATTTTTCAGTGCTGTAATTGTATTCATTTAAAGGGACATTTAGGTTATTTATTTATATAAGTTATTTATAGTCGATGATATTGTTTACATCATTCTGTAGGTGATTCTAAAAAGAGCAATGCCTTCACAACATGATGCTTAGTATTATGCATAGTATGTGTATATTATGGAAAAATAATGTTTTCTTACACATTTTCAAGACTTGTTTCACAGATTAATACATTGAGCGGTGTGATATTCACCTTCAAAATATCCCTTGAGTGGCTGGATTAGACTTCATTAAAGAAAATTAGGTTAAAGGGAGAGTGATAAATAGTAATGGATGGAGAAAGAGAGAGCAAGAAAGGGAGAGAGAGAGAGAGAGAGAGAGAGAGAGAGAGAGAGAGAGAGAGAGAGAGAGAGAGAGAGAGAGAGAGAGAGAGAGAGAGTGACACAGAATAGGATGACCGAAGCTGACACGTATGAGTCATTTACATTCTGTTCCCACGCATTCCTCCAAGATGAAAATTAACTCTAACACTGAATTAATAGGAATCCCATTGAATCTGATTTGCAGTCAGTTCGCCTGTAGGATGCAGCATTTAGGATCTGTTTTAAGCCTATGGCTGCAGTCTGACACCTTTATCAAGCATTACACAACCTAAATGTGCGTCTCGCAGGGGCAGAGGGGCTTGATAGGGCATTTTTCAGGCTGCCTCTCAGGGGAGCATGAGAAAACACGGTGAATGGGATAAAGAGGTTCTGCTTCTGCCTGCGAGGACTTCATGAATTGTAAAGTGACTGACAATTTAACTGTTTTGTACTTAAAAAGGAATGGACGTGCGAGTGTCTTGGAGATCACTCATGACCTTCGACAGGAGTAGAGGCCTCACCTCAGGGTAAACCTGTGCCTGCATACTGTGAAAATGTTAAAACCACATGGTGAGGATGGACCCCGATCAAATTCAGCCTGATCTCAACATGCTGGGACTGCAAGACTCTTGTTATTATAAAATCAGGTGTGTAAGAGTTACACACACGTATAAGCATGCACACACCTCCTGATGTTGACCCAGCGATCTCGGGCTGTCAGTAGAGCCGTGGTCTTGAAGGCTATTGGGACTGGAATATGTGAGGTCTTTATGACATCATTAATCACTGTCACCAATGAAATGCAGCAGAACGGTCTCCGAACCCCACAGAGCACTGATCTGTGTTTGCTTTTACCTCTATCCACTGCAACATATTGCCATCACATGTGGGAGACAGAAAAAAGGACGTTGTGTTATTTTCTTTTTGATTGACACAGCATTTGGTGATGCTGTTGCATTGTAATAGCAGTCTATTTGAGAAGATTTTCTTAGATTGTGTTGCAGGCAATTGAAACCAATAGTTTCCTTCGATTATTCAAATGCGATCCGACACTAAAATCTTACAGAATGAAAAACAAAACTCGATACGTGTGGGAAGCATAATTTCCTTTGAACGTCGCAACCCACCGCAGACTATGCAAACTGAGAAAGTTTGATTCTTGTAAGCTGAAGTAAGACAAAGACCTTTCTCGTAGCTTGAACGCAGGTTAAAGTGTAGAAATGGATTTCATCTCATGTTTATGTATGACCAGGCTTTAGATTTCACATGCCAAGTCATATTCAATAATTCTGAAGATTTGAAAGTTAAAGTGAGTCTGGCCGGAGGACCATGAGGCTAAAAATCTTCAAGTACATCTGATTTACATTATATTCCTCTATCTATGGTTGTCCACTCAGCAGATCAATTTCACTGCTTAAACATAGGAGCAGTAGATTATTTCTTTAAAATTGAAGAGATTCAAAGGTAGCTGAGAGTCACTTATAAACTATTGGCCACATTGCAGACACTTAAGGAGCGTGATGATTTAATTAAAGTATAATTAGAACTGAATTATTCCAGAGTTGAGTGCTATGCATCTTTAAAACTGCAAAATAATCATTGCTCTCTTGGCAGGACAGTGCCAGAAATCATGTTTTATTAGCGGGGATAGTAAAGCAGAGTTGAACAGGGATGTGAGAAAATATAGTTTATTATGTGGGTCATTCTATTATTGCAGGTTCTCGTGTCCATGGGTTAAATTTTTAATAATTAGAGCTTATTTTTCTTCAAAGTATAAAGAGGGTTATATAAAAAAAAGTCTGTCATAGAATGTATGTAAATAAATGTCTAGAATGCATGTCTTCTCTTCCTTACCAAATATTGGCTAATTGGGCTGGGCAGTTCGAAAGGTATAAATCGTTACTGCGGAATGAAATATATACAATAAGATCAAATTTTTTTGCAATTTCTCATGCAATTTTGGTCACTATTTGGAGGTGCCTGTACTGGCAGTTACAAGTTACTATTATATATGAGAAGTAAGAAGCCTCATTACTAATGTTGTGCCACCCTAAGTCTAACCAGAAGTGCTGGTCTTCTCAACAATGGTAATCACTTAAGAAACTAAACTTAAAAAATAATCTCAAAACTCTACTTTATCTTAAAGACAAATGAATAAAGACACAAACAAGTCTTTCTTTTTCCAGATTAACATTTCATATATTTATGCAGTCAGATGCCAAGGATGCTGGAAACTACAGATCAACTGCCACGACGTAATGTCAACAAAAACATTAATGTTGACTCAACACTATAACATTAATAAGTAAACTATATTTTTACAATTTAAGTGTCTTGACCAAAAAAATAATTAAGGAAGATTTACATGATAATTTGTTTAAATTACTCAAAAAAATTATTTTATTTATTTTACCCCAATCATTTTTACGTTATTCTACGTAGATTTTGTTTAAAGAACAGGAACATAATTCTATTGAGTACATTTTAATGATTCTTTTTCATAAAATCCACCAGGGCACATAATCAGTTTTTTTTAAGTATTGGAGTAACCTGTTTATAAGACCATGCACTTTCATGTGTAATTTAGAACGGCATGTGTACAACAGATTGCTAACATTTCAATCCATGAGATATTTTGTCAAACAAAAATATTATAATTTTTTTATGCTGCAGACAAAACATGATCAATAGCAACATACCATGTTTGGTTACGCCACAATCTATTTTCATTCCATTTTAATTTGTTCAAAGCTCTTACCAATTATTGTTCACAGGAAACAAATGCGTGTTTGTGCTGAGCCTTATGGTCTAACAATATACCGGGACATCTGCTGACGTGATTCATATCTGTGCCGAACACAGGCCGAGATACATATATACAGGCACAGCTGGTGGCCAACCGAGTTTAACTTTCCCTCAGCATTGAAAAGAGGTTGCAGAGGGAGTGTGAAAAGTTCGTTTAGATTCATCAAGAAAAAAGGAATATCCAGAACAAAGTATAAAGCTGAATACGCTCCTCTGGGACCTGTATCTTCCTTCTGATTTACATAAAGGTCTGTGCATCAAAAGTACCGGATGCCCTTTTTAAAATATTAATGCACAGCTAGTTTCGCTCGCTCTTGTTGCTTTGTAGCTGCCTCTATCAAAGGCTTAGTGAGACAGAGGCAGCGAGAGAGAAAATGCTGTGCGTGTGTGCGTTTCTGTCTGTTTGGGTCTGTCTGTGGTTAGTGTACTTTTACTTTTGGCCCATTTTCCGTCTTCGTATTTACTGGCCGGCTTGACAGCTTCTCCGTTTGCCTTTTATGTCACACAGACAGCAGTCATTTCGCTTATCTATCCACGAGAGAATGAAACAGTCAAGCCTTGGTTGAAATGGAGTAAATGTTAGCATGAATGTACGAGGTGAGTTGTGTTTCTATAGAAGCGGGTGAAGATGTCAGTTGTCTGCTTAAGCAATGAAAAACGCTGCCAGTGCAGTTTCACAGACCGCCGTGTCTGAGTCATTTCACTTCTTGGCTTTCAGAAAGTTTGAGTTTTTTTCTGACCCACAGACAAGTCTGTAAGGAGAAAGTACATGTTAATTAAAGTGTCCAAGTGAACGGTGAAACAGAGATAGAAACTTGGTCTAAGACTAGAGCTTGAGTAACAGATATAGTTGGTCACAAAACCTTTACATGGGACTCGACTTGGGAAAAGTTAAGGAAGTCTTCTGTCAAAGAGAAAAGTTTTCTCTAATTATCACCTGAAAATGTATATTACTTGTAATAATTTGAATGACCCATTTGCTATGGTCGAATTCAAAAGTATTTTTTTTCAAATTGGCATTTTCTTTAAAGAATAAATGTAAAGATGATTAATATAAAATATGTTTTTTGTCTAAGGTGAATATGCATCTCTTGACAACATGTAATAATATAATAAATAAAAAGTACAAAGTTCACACTTTTTGTTTCCCTAGGTTTGAAGACCTAGGGAAACATCTCAAGTATTGGCATTTTGAACTTGTAATTCACAATTTGGAAGTACAGCTTTAAAATGTCAAAAGAAGACATAGGAGCAAGAGATTAAAACAGCAAGTATACAATTTATTAGAAAACTGGATTTAAACTCAAACAGGTTGTTCATCACATATCAAAAGTTTAGGATTCTAGCCCTAAAATGTTTAAATCTCTGCAAAATTCTGGCTTTAGTGTAATTTTCCTTATGGCATTGACATTGTCACTACCTTTCAATGGCAAAGGCCAAAAGGCTTTTTTCTTTTTGAATGTTACAAATAGAAAGATCTCTCAAAATGCATAATCACTGCTCAGGTTAGATGCAGAGCTGTCATTTTAAATTTATTAAAGGATTCTGAGAGTAATTGAACATAAATGTGAAGTGATAGACCCCCCGAAAAATTTCCCTACACTTAGATGGAGGATCTAGTAGACTTTCCGTGACCACGCAGGCAGATTCACAACCCTAATAAAGACCCTTACTGATGCTGACTGCAGCCCATAAGCAGAAGACGGCATCTTTGAGTGAAGGGCTATATAAAAAATGTCTTCAAAGGCCACATCTTCTCCCACATCACAAAACACTGGAAGTCAGAATGAGCACCAAACATGGGACACTAAAAGATGGAAGAAAGTGTATTGTCTGACGAAAAAATTTAACCTAGGTGTTACTGATGGCTTCTAAAGTTTCTGTTCTCACAAGGAAAACCACCAGAAGATGTTTTATACATGGCACAATAAAGTGTCTTCATATTGATCTGGTGTGCTGTTTATTTCAATGGGAAAATTGAGCTTCAGGTTGTACAAGGGTGTCAAACGACTGCTGGTTGCTGTGGGCCTCCCTCTTGTCTGAAGGCCCTCAACTGCAGTATTCACTGGCTCTTTCAACAGAAAAGCTGGAATTTACAAACCCCGCCTTACAAAACACATCCTCTAGGATTATAACGTTGCTTTTTTGACTGTTCTGCATGTTCCCCTTATTTACATATCATTAAGAACATTTGGGGATGTATGGCAAGGGAAGTTTACAAAAAGGGACATCAGCTCCAGATCAGAATGCTCTTTGTGAAACTATCATCACCACACAGAGAATCGTCCCACCAGCCTCTTGGAAACAGTTGCATCAATCATGCTGAAATGAGTGTTTGAAGTCACCCACAGCAACTGAACTTTTTTGACCATTTCGGTGCCTTTCTGAGTTTTTTTAGCTAAACTTTGATGACAAGCCTGTTTAATATTAAATGCGGGTTTCACAAAATTGTCTTCCCCATGTCCTGTGTGTAAACTTGTGTCCATGATCACAAATCAAAAGATTAATTTTGTACCGTATTTGGACTCAACATTGATGATAGACAGCAATAAGATTAAACGGAAAGCTCGCAGTTTAATAATTGAGAAATCATTATGATTTTTATTTTTTGTGGTTGAAAACATGTCTGCATTGAAGTAACTGCTGTAACATATCGTAAGGCTTGTGTGGTTTGTGTTGCCTCATTCCGACAATCTTCGTTAAGAATTTTACAAACAAGCAAAATGAGTCGCATTACTTCTTGTATTAAATCTGTATTTGTGCTATTTGTTTACACATAGTTTCTCTAGACATAATATTAATACAGTGGAATATTTTGGCTGTGGAGCAAAAACAAATTTGATTTTCAATTTTTTTTATACTAAGTCGATCTCGATGTTGTCTGTTTTTTACAAACAACTGATCATAAACACACTCGCACACGTTCATATAGCCAGCTGTTTCAATGTCCTCGGGCTTTAAAGGATTTGTGATTTGCGGGTAAGTACTGTTGTGTCCTTACATATCGTACGTGATTGTTATTTCGGTCTATGCTCAGAGGGAATAGCAATAAATCAAATTAAAAAGTAATTTCTCCCCAGTGGTCCTCACCAAAGTCATTTCTGCTTCATTTTTCATCACATTACCGTACTCATTTATCATGTTTTATTGTAGTCTTTGCGCTGGTCTAATTGGAGAAATATTAAGGAAATATTAAACAAAAGTGTGTATGGAGGTCTACATCATTAAATCTAGTCGTCTGGTTACCAGATTTTTTTCCCAAACTGGCCCGTATCCAAATATGGTGCACGATAAAATGATGGCGAAAATCGTCCCATTTAGCGCATCCTCATTCTCCACACAACAGTGCTCAACATCATATTTGAAACTGTATAGTTGCAAACCCAACTTTAATACCTACCATGATTAGCAGAGCACCCCTCCATCTGTTTCGAATAAAAATCGAGCGTCGCTGAACTGGTGTGAAACACAGAGCTGAGGCTTGTTTACAGAGCCTAATTCTCGAAGGTAGCTCTCAAAACGTCACTCTTTTATATGGGCTCTTTGGCAGACAAGTGTAGTAACAAACCTCAAAGCTGTTTATGAAGTGTAACTCACTGTGATGACAGAGTTACTTATAGAGCAGTACCTCCGTCTCGATCGTAACCTCCCCGTGTAATCTACTCTTCCGTAAATGAAGACGTCCCAGCAGTGCCATAGAGAGCTCAAGGGACTGGAACTAAATAGGGCAGTTTGTACATGACTTTCAAGCAGATTTATTCTTTCAGTTTAGAATAGCATACTTGGCTTGCTATTAATCTAGCGGTAAATGGAGAAAGAATCCGAATGGATACAACAACAAATAGAAAAAAAACATGCACAGATTTCAAGCTTTATCAGCAGATATGTGCATGCAAATGGTAGGGCACAGGCACTGTATATGTGGGTTCAAAGATGCTTCATACTCCAAGTTTAGCTCCATGACTGGGTGCTCACCGCCTGTTTTCTATGCTGTTCATGAATTTCAATGCTTCAGCAAGTTTGGATAATGTAACTCGCGATCGATTTTTCTTTCCTTCTTCGATAAAGTTTTTTAACTTTGCCTCGGGACAAACTGCAGACAGCAAAATGTAAAAAACACTGCCATATGCCTAATTACCTGTTTGCTTACCAAGAATTATTTTGTCAAGGTTTAGTTTAGTTTTTCAGTATTCTGCTATTGGAAAATTAGGACGTTGTGTTGTCAGTAGTGAGTATGAGGTCATGCAATCATCCCAAGGGCCAGATCTCGGAGATATGGGGGCATTTCCCCACAGATTTCCTGGGCCCCTCTAAAATTATTTATCTGACAAATAATGGGATACTTCAGCCAAAAATGTTAACTCTTGGATGTATTACTCACCCTCCAGTTGTTTCAATTTTGAGAAAAGTTGTTTGTATGGTTGAAAAAAGAAATCTATTTTGAAGAACGCTACTAACTGATATGTCTTGGGAACCATTGACTACAGTTGAAGAAAAATTTTGTTCATTTTATTTTTTAATTTTGGACACAAAATTATGTTATTTTAAATTATTTCAGAAAAGAAAACAGAGTTTTGTCATGAATTACTCACCCTCAAGTTGTTCTAAACCTGTATACATTTATTTATATGGTCAAACACAAAGTAAGATATTTAGGAATGTTTGGAAAGCAGATTCAGGGGCACCATTGAGTACCATAGATAAAAGATATATTTTCTATGTAAAACAAAAAAGAAGATATTTTAAAGATTTAAGGAAAATAAACAGTTCTGGGCCAATGCTGACTATTGTTATTTCTTTCTACCATTATAGTCAACAATGCCCCAGAAATTTTAGTGGTTAAGATTTTTCGTAATATCTCTTTTTGCGTAAAAACAGAAATATTTGGAACAAATATTTGGAACTTTTGGAGTAACTTGATGTTGAGTAATTCATGACAGAATTTTCATTTTTCACTTTAAAATAGTAAAGAAACTAAATATTTATACTATAACAAACACAGAACACAGAGGATATTTAGGAAAATGTTGGTAATGAAACAAAATAATAACATTATACTCCACTGACAAAAACACTGAGACGTTTCTCTAAAAATGTGTTCCACATAAGAACGAGTCATGTACATGTAAAAAAAAGAATATGACTTTTAATTTTAAGTGTACTCTCACTTTAAGGTTAGTTTCACTCAAATGAGCTCTAAACACTGCAAAATAACAAGTTCAGATTCAGTGCATTCATTCTGATATGGTTATGCTAATGAAAAACCAGAACCGTTCCTCGCCGATCGGGAACACGGTTCCGATCCAAGTGCATTGGACACACTCAGATAGGCCAGACCTTGAGCAGCACTCAGACTTGCGCCAGACTGGAATCTATTTCCGCACCCAGAAGGTTCCAAAGCCCCAGGGAGGAGCAGCAAACCTGAGCCTGTGCTGCAAACTGCAGTCTACTTCCCAGCCAGTCCCCCCGAGGCTCATAATCATAGCTGCAAACCCAGGAATCAGGGTCACCAAATGCAAAGCAGAATTTAACAGAAATGAAAACCGTAGTGTCCTGGCAATCGCACTCTTTGCAGACTGACTCTTCCCTAACGCAAAGAGCTGTGGTAGGCCTTGTTATCGGGCCGGTCTGCTTTGCATGTATTTATGCAAACACAAAGTCACTGTAGCGTTTCGAGTCAGCCGTTACTGTAAAGAATGAATTCAGAGATTCAGACATCTTTCCATTCTTGCTTTGATGTGCATGCAGTTGTCAAATCAGGGTTGATGACTGCCGCTACGCTACCCATGTCAAGATATTTAAACAATGAAGTACTTTGGACAGATGTTTTATTTTTTATATCCTTGATCACATAACGTTGGCTTAGAACGTCGAAAACCAAGCCGTTTGTGTAATAAGAGAGTTCTGCTGTTTCTGTGATTACCAAAACAACTCGGTGCTCGGGTCCATTCGACCCCGTCCCTCGTCGTTCTGATGTCAATTAAAATGGCCTTTTTATGCTGCTTTCCTCATCAATCAACATGGGGACCGCATTAGCTTTCAGTACATGCCATGCAACTCCATTCCAGATGATTTCCTCCCAATCTATCATGACAGGATCCACCAAGGTTGTGTAGTGTTGTGTACAACATTTCCTGGTGGGACACATGCCCTTCCTGGGACTTCATGAGGAAGCAATTAGACACAAAGTGATGTAAATACGGCCATTGCAAAGCCATAACAATGACTTGAGCTTGAAGTTATTGCTTTGGGTAAACACAGTTGAATTAGATTAGGGTTATTAGGGCCTACCCCGATTTTAATAAGGTTAAAATTAAGGAAGCTGTCATTCATCAGGCTTGAATTGAAAATCATATTGTTTTAATTTTAATTACATTTTCTTTGGAGAAAATAGTTGAAGCAATGTAAGTCGCATAGTATGGCTTGCTGGTGATTTTAAATAATTTTAAAACCAGGAAACTGGGTGTCCAAACAACACCAGCAAACCATATTAACCTCCTTTAAGCTGTTGTTTGATCATTAAGAGATATGTTTTTTTACATTTAGACATTTCACACTTGTTTGATGTGTTTTAATGTAAAAAAAATAAGACATTTTGAAGAATTTAGGAGAACAAACAGTTCTGGGCTTCTTAAGTTTAACTTTGTTTAACTATGGTTATCAGCGATGCCTCAGAAATCTCAGTGGCCAACATTCTTATGAATATCTCTCTTTGTGTTTAACTGATCATTTAATTTTTTTTAAAAATATATAAAGTAAGGTTATATTAATTTAATAATATTATTTTAAAATGCTTACAAATTTTGTCTCTTAAATGATGATCTCTCAATTTAATAACAGAAATATTATAAAATGATGAAAACAATGAACTATGATTATATATCTGCTAAGCTTGAAAATGTTGCATTTAAAGGGATGTTTTGCCACATTTACTGACCCTAAATGCATTCCAAACCTGTATCACATCATTTCTTTTGCAGAACACAAAACTAACTTGTATTTTATGAAAATCACTTACACATTTCTAAATATTTTCTTCCACACAACAACCCGTCATTTACATGTAAGGATAAATTATTATTGAGATTACTTTTCACTCTAAAGAAAGAAGATATTACAAAGAATGTTAGTAATTGGCACACATTCACTTGCATCAGTTTTGTGTCCATTTGATTGACATGAATTGCATTTTTCACAATATTTTTTTATTATTTTTGTTACTTGTAGGAATACAGATTTGACATGACAAGAGGTTAAATAAATGATAACAAAGTTTTTTTTGGGAGGGTTAACTGTCACTTTCACAGTGAAATAATGAAAAAACGAATATTGACATGCGTCCAGGCAACCTGCTTTAATATCCATTTCTAAATGTTCATCGACAATGCTGTGTAACACAACAGTCCTGAGGCGAACTTTCATCTGCAAACTATGAGATCAGAACTCATCTGATCAATCGCCACATCCAGCATGAGAAACCCCCCGCCGTGAAAGCAATGTCATGAACCGCGATAGCCACCAAACACAATGACATACAAACACCGGCTCACCCCGTGGAGCCTTTTTCTTCCAGGCATTATTGGCAGTCAGGACACCGCAGACCTGCAGAGTGACAAGAACTCGGCTTTTTGTTTTAAGTTTGGTCCCACTTTTTCAAGAACAATGGCAGCTAGACAGCCCAATGTACCGTTTTCAGATTTACCGTGGTCATGGCAACCGAGTGTTATTGCGCAGCAGGTTGCAAACTAAAAATATGTGGTACAGCTGAAATCTCTCGGGATAAAAATGTGTAAGGAATAAGTAGAGCAACAATGAAAGGGGAAAAGGACATGGTGAGGTTGGATGTCTGTGTTTTCTACAGTACAGACCTTCAGCCTCTCTCACAAGACAAATCAATTTCTGTCCTGAATTCAACCCGAGCTTTGCTGCCTACAGTTTAATTAAATCAGGTCAAGGTCATGATTTCTGTCCTTAGTCATTTTGTGCCTTATTACTTAGATAGTGTTTCTGTGTAACTGGATATGCTTGTAATACAGTACGATTTATTTGACATGATTGTTTTTTAAGGGGGGACTTTTTGCGTCGATTGTAAAGGAGTGGTCTCTCAGCGCAGCTATTTTCCTCCAAACTATAGATAAAGCTGTTTAAAGAGTGAATATACAATGTGTTGTATTTACCTTTAGTGCTTTTTTGAAGTTTCAAGATATACGCAGGAATGTGTAATAGAAAAATGCATTATAGAGAGTCTAACATATACACTTTAAAGTAAGATTAACCATTTGTTGATGCATTAGTTGACACAAACATCCTTCAAGAACATTTATTCTTCTTAGTTTATGTTCATTTTATCATTTACTAATAAATTTAAACTTTTCATTCGTTAAAGAGTAAACATTACAACGTTTTATAGAGCACAGACCATTGGGTGTGTAATGTTGCTGTGTATGAATGTAGACAGTTTTTGGAGTTATTCTTAGGACTAGGTGAAATATATTTTTGGCAATAATGCACATGCCTCATTATAATATTATAAAATTGTTTAGGTATTATGCAACCTTATTTGAGTTGAATTCGTTCTACTTGTTCATTCATTTCGAGTTGTTCATGATTTCACTGTGTTTCACATTTACAGAGCTTTTAAGGTTTAAGTAATTCCAAACATTATTGTGTGGGCTTATGTGAATGTATATTTTATTATTATTTTATTATTTATATATTATTGTTATATAAAATTTAATTTGCGAATTGGTATCAAAATCCAGCCCTTCCAGGGAATCATTTCCCACCCCTCATGTCAAACCTTTTCTGCAGAACATAAATGTTGATATTTTGAAGTATGTTAGTAAACTAAAACTTTTGGTCCCCACTTTTCTCATTGTAAAAAAAAGAAAATCACCAGTACAATTTTCCGTTTATACTTTTATAATTTTACTCGCCTTTCTGTTAAATGTAATTTAATACAGTGCAAAATGTTAAATACAGTTAAAACATCTGTACAAAAAATTAAACGGAAAATCTCTTCAAAATACTGGGACATTGTAATCCATATTTACAGATTTACAGATCTGTAAGGTGTTAAAGAATACAACCTCATTGCAGAGTAATTTTGTGAAGTAGGCCATCCACGGTATAACCTGCCTCTGGCCTAGAATGCCCTCATAGGATAGTCAGAGCTGGAAATTTTTTATTTTAATATATCGATTTGATAAATTGTCAATTATTTATGTATAATGAAAAATATAAGCGTTACAAATATGAATGTTTTTTTTAAACTGTAACACGTTTTATTCTGCAGACCTATGAAAGGGTGAGTATGCTGCACATAATGTGTTAAAAGTAGTTAATCCATCATGTGATGATGATTGTTACATCCCTGTCTATCCCCTTTTATATCTTAACAATAGAAAAGAGTGATCTGGCGCCCTTAGGCCTCTCGCTTCGCATTGAGTCAGCTAATAATACAATTTTTTAGAGTGGAGATGTGTGTCAATTCCTCTTGACTTTTCAAACTCATGTGAACTCCACGTAACCCTCCTCGCGGGGAAAGTTGAACGCGTATGACATTTTCAAAAACTTTCTGACAATCCCGGCTGTCAAAACCCAGACAGTTTGTGTCTGATAAAGACGTACACCTCACAGGTGACAGAGGAATAAACATTTATCTTTGCGGTGATATTTTATGAATGTTTTTGAATTGCGGTGTCTATTTTTACTTTCAAACTTCAAAAAAGGAGAGTAGACATAAAGCTGAGTTAGGAGGGCAAGCGAAGTGACTCGGAATCAAACAGCAACACAAACCACGCCGGTTTGTGAGTAGGATCAACTGTACTGCTCTGTTTCTCCATAAAAGAGTAAAACTTCCTGTTGGCCTGACATTTGAAGGACCTGCTCCCTCCGTGGATTTCACCGATACCTGTTTTCTGTCAGAGCCATGTCAGTAAGAGTAACTGAGCACCCCCGCCCAATCCGCCTCTATATATAGATCTCTCTCCACAGCAAGACACACATGCCAGTATCACACATTAGCAACAGTCTCCTGCTGCTCAGCTCTCTATGACTTAACAGATTGAATGCTTTCAGAAAGGACCCACTCATTAGCAAAGTGATGGAACTGTGGGTTACATGTGGAACTTTCCACTCAACCTTCGGATCATGTCAGTTGGTAGAATGTTTTTCTTTCTCAAAAACCTTAATTAATCTGATTTACTCTGATAACCTGTACTTCTGGAGCACAGATTATGCCAGGTTGTGAAGGATGGTAACACACCAGCAAAATTATAATTACATATGAGAGGTTTATTTGATATAAAAAAGTCAAATTGCTGTTTGGAAAATGGTTGTGCGTGCATGTTTTATTTTAATTTGATAATTTTTTGAATTTCTTCACTTTGGCCAAACAATAAAAATGATAATTTACTCGCCTGTAAGTTGTTTCAAAGTTTTATACATTTCTGTTCTGATGAACACTGATAGAGATATGTAGAAAAAATGTGTATAAACAGATCCCAGTTGTTACCATAATAGGAAGAATTACCGTAAAGATATTTTGAAGAACGTAGGACAACAAAATGAAGGACAGTTTTTTTTTCTAATATGGTAGTCTGTGTGGTCCAAACCTGTTCAGTTACAAGCATTCATCCAAATATCTTTTGTTCTCTTTGTTCATTTTACATTTACATTTATATTTATTCATTTGGCAGACGCTTTCATCCAAAGCAACTTAGAAGTATTGTGTGGTCGCCTATTATTACTACCAAGCAAACGGGGTCCTTGTTCAAGGACACTACAGTCATTGTGTCCAAGCAATGGGATTCGAACTTATGCTTACAAGTCTACCAGCAGACCAAGACTAACCCAAAGACATGTATACAGGTTTGAAACAACTAAAAAGTTATTAATTCACTTTAGGGTGAACTGTCCCTTTAATGATTTTCAAATGGTTAAAATGTCACCATCCCCATGTATTTTATAAATACACAACAGTTTATTATGTAAGGCATCTATACACCTCTGGAGATAAAGGTATGTTATTTCTGTCTATTGATCCTCAAAATAATGTAAATAACATAACATTAATTGTTTGTATCACAAATTGAAAGGTATTGGTGTTATTCTGAAATGCTGTTACTGCGGTTGTAAAAAAAGACCTTTACTTTTAGACCTTTTACTGTTTGGTCTTGACGCTCAACGAAAACACGAAAATGGCTATTATTGCTTGATAAAGTTCATATTTCAAACTAAAAGTATCGTCCTGAAATCTGTGTCAATAAGCAGCAAGGCTCCATTGTGGCAATTTATCCCATATGGCTGCGTTTTAATATGATACCAAATAGTGGTCCCTCTCGGATGCATGGTGGGTGATTTAAGATGATTGTGCAAACCACCCGCATATGAAAATAGTGTGGACACACCCACATCTAATGCGCTAGCAGTGATTCAACCGTACTATTCAGAATTTTTAGTAATGGATTTATTAGTTGGAAATTCAGTATATTGTACTACAGTACATATAACATTTCACCTCAGTTTGTCCCTTTAGTTTGTTTGCTTGACTCAAAACCGGATTTTGCAGGTGACAGGACTTTTATATCTTGCTATTATTGGAAAACGATTTGTCTAAAAACTTCTCTTCTCATTTTTATCACAATACACAAAAGTAAACAAACTTAACCAGATAAGCAATTGTCCACATTTTCCAAGCATGCAGACAAGCAGCGAGTTCTTATCAAGACACCCCAGACAGCTTTTGGTGTTATGAACGAGAACTAAATAAACAGATTGAGGTTGAAAGCTCCTTGATTGCAGTACATGATATGACCCTCTCGAGCCCCTGCTGGGCTGCTATAGTGCTAATCAGACGCTACACAGTTTAGTGCTCGTAGCTGATTGGTTAAAGGAAAAACCTGCGAGCCGTCAAGCATGAAAAGTGAGGTGCTACTGTAAACTTTACCACTCTCGGGTTTTTGGTTTGCATAGTTTAGTGTTTTATACGGACAACATTTGTTTCTCTGGTTTGTGAGGTTTGAGTGTGTTTCAGTATAACCCCGATGAGACACTTTTCAAAATTATTTTCAGTTCCTCAAAATGTATATTTCCCTTATTTTGTGTTAAATTATCATTTTGTTTCATATGAATTCTTGACAACATTTCAAGCAATTTTGAAATATTTTTTTGAACACAATTGAAATGGGGAAAACTTTTTATGATAGCAAAAAAAAAACGTGCCGTTTGCAATATTGGAAGATCCTAAAAACAGCAAAATAACATGTTCATATTCATGTTTTTGCTATATAATGCTATGGTTTAGACTTTATTTTACATGTGTCTTCACACAAAAAGGTATTTTTAAGAATGTTGGGAACAAGCATCTATTTACTCCAAATTGAAAATATTTATTTGTAGAATAACTTAAACAGTGCAAACTTTTTAGAAAAATACCATGCAACGTTTAGTAAATAAAACAGTTTTTTTGTTTAGAAGACATAAAATTCTTGTTTGCACATGTGTTGTACATGTATTTTTGCCCAAACAGTATACTTAAGTGTTGGTAACTAGAACACATGCACTTGTATGGATTTTACTTCCATAAGTGAATGGTTACTGTCACTATTCGTTGCCAGCTTCCTTCAAAATATCTCCTTTTGTTTTCTGCGGACAAAAATACAGTAAATTAGGTTTTATGGGATTAGAGGATCAGTAAATGATGATACAGTTTAAGTAAATTATCCCTTTAAAGGCAAACTTTAGTAGCCTGTACTGTTTTCCATGACTCTATGTTTGTGCATGTACACATGGGTAAAAATATGAGAAAATAGCTTTCTGCATACTACATCTTGTTAGTTTCGATTGCTTATCTGTGAATGCCCCTTGATAAGCATAAAGGTATGTATCTCACACACTGGGAAACTACAGGACAGGCTCTAATTTTCTCTATCTGAGTACACCTCATAGGTTTACGACTAGATTCAGTGGCGCCAAAAGTGGGTATACGCTATATGCGGCGCATAAGGGCGCTGCACCATGGGGGGCGCCTAAGCGATGGTTAATTTTTATTTAAATAATAAAAGTTATATAAATTGTCAAGGACTAACAGGCTAGAGTAGGCGCCGGTGCCCTCATAAGATTCCACTATAGAATTTAAACATAGAAGGGTAATATCGCGAGCGGGCGGGGCGCCATGAGCGCTGAGTGAGCAGCAGTAACATTATCGAGTTGTAATTGAAACTCGAAAAAGGGGAGGGGGCGCCAAATTGTTTTGCTGCATACCCCTCTAACATTGGATAGTTGCAACCCTGACTAGATTAAGGAAGAGCCTCCACAAAGTGTGAAGCAGCAGTAAGTATGTAATAAAATACTGCGCTGTTAACAATATGTTTTACAGCTTAAACATTACATCCTTGATCGCTGTGATATATTGTTTGGTTTCACCGTGTGATGGCGTCTCCTCTTTGGCTGGTGGTTCTTAAAATGTCTCCATGAGCTGCCCTAGGGTTGATCTGGCCAGCAGGTGACCTCTGTTTTTCAGAGGTTTAACTGTCCTCCCCTCTTGAGTACAAACATCTACTTAACTCAATAATCTCTCTGACTGTGCAGAATGGTAAGAAGATTCTGTCTGTCTTTGATGGGCTGAAAATAAATGAAAAGAAGGCATTTCTGATGGTTAGCGCTTTGTTGAGACATCAACAATGTTGTATTGTAATTTAGGGGTTCTTCATAGATCCCCCTTTGATTCTACAAATAACTATCTCTTTGTTACCCATTTATAATGTAAAGAATGTTTTTATCCAAAAGAACCTTTTGAGAAACGAAAAGTAGTAAAAAGTCCTTGTTAAACATGTAGACAAGAAATTTTCTTGTACTGCCTCTTTATTTTTAAGCCTGTATGTGAGTCATGATCTTCCATAGTGGCCAAAGGAATGTCCAGAGAGTACATTTGCACAATTTCTATATTGGGGTTTTATCAAAATATTTACAAGAAGGAGAAAAAAACAAAAATAATCTTTAATGTTGGTTAGTAAATATCACAAAATAAATAGTTATATTAAGTTAATAAAATATTTAGAGTCTTTCTGAGGAAAATATTAAAATAATTAGTTAAAAATACAATGGTTAATTTCTCAGAAATGTAAAAATTGAATTTAAGTTCATATATTGGAAACAGTGTTTATTTTACAAATATATATTTGTGACTAATACTAACATTTCCTATATATTCTAATAGAAATGTTTGGATGATCACACCTTTTTACTTAAACATGCACACATTTTAAACAGTTTAAAAGCTTCGAAAAAAATAAATACACTAACTTTAAATTTTAAATGAACTACTTTATATTTTGAAGGGATTGTTTCACTAAAAACACAGCACATTTTTAGAGTGTTTTATTTTTAAATATAATCAATACTACCTCAATTGGAAAAATCTATTAGGATTCCAGTGATGTACATGTCAATTAGAATAGCCCAAAAGCACCTCTGGCTATCTCAGCTAACAGGTTTAACCCCACATAATGCCTGGTCTGGGATCAGACTCTACAGTGTTTCACTTCAATACAATCATAGTCACCACAGCATTCAATGGGATGATATTAACATCTTTAATCCCCATTATGGCCAGTCTATACACTGAAAGTTAACACTGTTAACTAACAGTTAAGAGCTTAGACACAGAGTTGGTTAAGCTGTTTAATTTAACTAAAACTTAACTACCCTAAGCCTACAACCTTTACTGGTAGTATGACAAAAATAGAAGCCATTTCCATAGAGCTTAGCTTAAACACAAAGTACAAGTTACACTAATGCTACACTATGTTTTTATGTCCACAAATATATTTAATAACTTGATCCAATTAAATGAATTTATATTTAGCAATGCTTTGAACTTAAAATAGATAACACAATAAAATGAACATTTAATTGAACATTTAATCAATTTATTAGCAGACGGTTTATTTCATAAGTCATGATAAGTTTATAAAGATTTTGTTTAAAGGACGCAATAAAGAAACAAAAGCCATAGGCTGGTTGGCTTGTTATAACATTTCTCCCAGCCTTGTTATAGGTTTGTTTTAGAGGGGTTTTGGCCCAATTTTCAGCTTGTCAAGTTGGTTTTAGATGGTCAGGCTTGGACACCTACTTGACCATCTTAAACGTTTTGCCAGAATAGAAGGACTGACTGAAATCAGCTTCTTCCATTTTAAACCAGTCAGACTAGCCAACTAGCTTGGCCAGGCTGGTCAAGCTTCCAGCATGGATGAGCTTGAAATGTGGCCAAATCCCCTGAAACCAGCCTGCCCTCCCTGCTTGTCGAGTTAAACCAAGACCAGAAATAGTAGACCATTGACTAGACCATCTTGTCAGGTGTTGAAGATGATTGCCATGGTACATGAGATACCTGTACAGTGGGACATACATTCATCTTAACCACCTGGAGCTATTTGCAGGTGTCACATAAGTTTCAGAATGCTGTTGGACTACACTGTAATCTAAAGGGTGGAGTTTTATCAGTGGAGAAAAGTCACTTTGGACAAGTGTTGTAAAAGTCTTTATACTAATATGAAATCATATCCCTTCTTTGCACAAGAGCAACACACATAGGCTCATATGAAAGAAAAAAATCTGTTATTTATGGTACGTAATAGGCCATCCTTGACAAATATACACAATTAAACAACACTGGTTGTATAAAAAACACTGATGGCCTAAACAAAAATCTGTGGAGACCTGGAGAAGTTCTTTATTTCTAAAAGTAATAAGAAGCGAAAGTGTCACAGATACTTTGGCAAACTTGGCAAAACATAATATTTTCCCAGAGGTTGCATTTAAGTTAGTCATAGGCTTAGCTGCTTGGATTTGAGTTTAGGATTTTGGCAGGTTCAGAATTTTTTTGTTGACTATAAATATGTTTGAATATGCATCAGATGGCCAGTGAATGAGCAGTGGGCAGTCTGTGGGTGTGCCGTCTGGAGATGAGACTATGTTCTGTTTTGATTTAATCTTGCCATTGCATTTACCCAAATTTACACCCATGCCTGAAGAGCAAAATTCTTTAGCGTAATCCCCACACCTTAATTTTTTTACCAGATATATACATTTTTTACATTAGCTCATAGTGATACAGATGTACTGTTAGTTTGTTGTTTGAGGCCAAACTTTAGAAAAGTTATTGCTTACCAAAAACACCACTTCTGTTCACAGATGGTGTTAAGAACGAGGGTGGCAGGTAAATGTATCCATCTTTACTGATGAAGGTTCAAATTTGGCCCCTGCATCCCAACCAAGATCATGTGCCATTATCGACAGACAGCAGGATGTCTTAATCTCCTACTATGCAGAGAGTGCTGTCTCTGGCAGTGAGGAAAACCAGGCGGTCACCCCTGGCAGCCCATCACAGCCCTGTTTCGGCCCTGGCTGTTGTAAACCACACACTCCTGGGTAGCACTGAACTTCTGACCCACGCTTGTCCTGGAGAGGTCTGTAAGGGCTGTTTTAATCCGTTAATCCCTTCACACAAAATCATTTGAACACAAAATGCGGTCTTAGTCTTCAATATACAGAAATTAATTACCGGCCCAAATTAGTTGTAAAAAGTGTTTGCAATGTTAAATTGAATGTTAAATGAATTAAGAAAGATAATTCAATGCTGAAGGATTGTTAATTGTTAGTGTGTTATCTGAAGCATTAAAGGTCCAGTTTGGGAAATCCAGGAGAATCTAGGGGTGAGGTTAGGTATTGCAACTCAACTGTTTCAAAACATTTCAGAGGCCGTCAGCAGACAAAGATGTCATCACTTGTTTGTTTCTCTGCTAAAGGGATCACATACACTATATTACAAAAGGTATTCGCTCACCTGCATTGACTCACATATACATTTAAGAGACATCCTATTCCTAATCCACAGGGTTCAATATGATGTTGGTACACGCTTTGCAGCTATAACCGCTTCAACTCTTCTGGGAAGGCTTTCAACAAGGTTTAGGAGTGTGTTTATGAGAATTTTTGACCATTCTTTCTGAAGCCCATTTGTGAGGTCACACACTGATGTTGGATGAGAAGGCCTGACTCTCAGTCTCCGTTCTAATCAATCTCAAAGGTGTTCTATCAGGTTGAGCTCAGGACTCTGTGCCGGCCGGTCAAGTTCATCCAGACTCTGTCATTCATGTCTTTATGGACCTTGCTTTGTGCACAGATGTCATGCTGGAAGAGGAAGGGTTCCGCTCAAAACTGTTCCTTCAAAGTTGGAGGCATGGAATTTTACAAAATGTCTTGGTATACTGAATCATTCAGAGGGATTTAAACACCTGATTTGGATTATTTGGTTGGGTGAGTGAATACTTTTGACAATATAGTGTCTATCCAAGACATGCTCTGTAGAGAACTTTGTCCGATAAGGGGTACTGTAGAAACATGGCGGCGAATTACAAGTAAGAAGACCCACACAAAATGTAGAAAAAATTGCTCATTCTAATACAATAAAACATATCAGTTTATTGTGCAAGGCCATTATATATCTTTAAAAACACATTTATTTATATTGTTTTGGAATTCTCTCTATAGATCCTCAAAAAATTTACACGTTGCACCTTTAAGTAATAGGGACACTTAACCCAAAAATTTAAATTCTGTCATACTTTCCTATCCTTTTACTCTGTTATTTATTTTTTGTTCTTAAACAGAACCGAAATAAATATATTTTAAATGTCCTTAATGATAACAAAGCCACAGTGGTACTTGCATTGACTTGCATTGGTTTTGTGTCTACAATAGAAGTGAATGGGTACCACAGTTGTTTGGTTACAAACATTCTTCAACATATATTCGTTTGTGTTCTGCAGAAAAAAGAACTTCATACATATTTAAAATAAAAAGATGGTGAGTAAAAGATTTTTAATGTTCAAAATGTTTACTTTGGAGTGAAATATTGTAACAATTAGCTTTGTTTTGTAAAGTGTTATAATTTACATCTGTCTATGTTCATTTAATGATCAAATTCCTAGTTTTAGTTTCTCTAAATTGTGTTAATTCACATGAGTGAATGAGGCAGAGGAGGATGAACTTTCTTTAACTGCTGTTTAATGCCATCTGTTCCTGTGTCTGTCGCCAACTGACTGCATGTTGTGACCACAGAGAAACATGAGCGTGGAACCATACTTGTGCTAGTCAACAGTTAATCCAATCCCACACACCTCTATATGCTCACACACAAGTAGAAGAAAGACTTGATGCTAATAGATTTTGAAACAAACCGAATGGCTTTTATCTTCACATGTAGGAGGAAGATGGGCTACAGAATGTAGGCCTCAATTCTAAACAGTTCCTTCATGATATCTTATTTATAACAAATAGAACTTGCTATTTGTATTTTCACTTTCGACTGAGATGTGCCAAGAGCATTTAATTGTGAAAGAGTTTTTTTCCGCTCTCTTTCATTTTATACTTACTGATGTCATGTTTATTTTGACTTCATTCAGTGGCTGGGACGCAGAAAAAGAGATTATGGTGGTTTCTCTACGGACCGTTCGCGCTGCCAGACTTTCTTTCGTAGCTTCTGCTCCATTGCCAAAGCCAGCCGCTGATTGGTCTGTCAGAGATATTTTCAGACATCTCAATTTGCAAATTAGAGCATCTTCATTTGATGCCCGCAAACAGATGTAGGAAAATCTTTTCATCAACAATACATACAGATTCTGTTGTGTATATATCATTTCTAAACGGACATATTGGGACATCATGAATAAACCTGCTTTTGAATCAAACCACTTTATAAAATCTTAGGGAATTTTAATATGCTGTCGTGGCCCTATTTAGCAAATTGATCAAAATGAACACGACAAGGCCCAAGTTTATTTTGAAACAAAATCATATTTTATTCTAACGCTTTCTTATACCCTCTGCGACGTACCACAAATCCTAACTTTGATCAATGCTCACCATTTTTATGAATAACGTCTAATGTAGTGCTTATTAAAGCATTAAAAACTGATTTGTTTCTAGAGCTGGTCCAAGCAGTAAGAAGAAAAAGAGCCTTGTAAACATCATTTTACAGATCTTTGTGCAATATATTTCTTTGCTCTACTTGAAATACTTAATCATACTTATTTATAATGACACATAGAGCGTATCCTATGTTTATTCATATACACAAACATTGGAATATGCAGATTAACATACCATATCCAATTAATAAAAAATGTTCTATACCACAACAGCCTCAAGCTTATAAATCACATTTCGCTGAGTTGATGTGTTAGGAAAAAACGAGCCTTTTATAGCCGGGAGCTTCTCAATTTCTGTTATTCCACCCATTATTAGACTAATTTGCGATTATGACTAGCTAAGAAATGTGCATACTTTTTTTTAAATAGTCCTTTTGTTTTGCCTCCAGGCTGAAAAAGCTTAAACAAAAAAGTCTTGCTTAAATCATAATGTTTACATCAAAGTAAAATACTGGTATACGAAGCAAAATGTTTTTTAAATCTATTTAATGGTTCTCACAAAGAACATTGGAGAATTACTGTATTTGATGTCCAAAAGGAACTAAATTTGCAGCCGTTGAAGATAAATGTTGGAAACTTATCATTATATGTGATTTATTGAAAGACCAAGATCAGGGTTAAAAAGTTGAACATGGACCGAAAGCTTTGCAGCTCAGTGCTGATTTATGTAAATGAAAGACTTAAAATTCTGTAATGTTAATTCACTTTTTAGTTTTTTCAAATTGTTTCTTTTTTCTGATGAGCCCAGTGAAAGACATTTTTAAGAATGTGTATAACCAAACAGATATTTGACCCCATTTACTGCCATAAGTACATGAAAATGAGATATTTTGAAAATGAGATATTTTGAAAAATGTATTACATAGTATGGTAGCAAAATATATTATGATCCAAATAACAAAGATTTATACAGATTTTGAACAATTAGAGAGCAAATAAGTTTTTTTACAATTCTGAAGAAAAACTTTGTGTGAAAAACAGAAAGTTTGTAACATTGTATATTGGCTTGTCCATGAATAATCATAACGATAGGTGTTGGTGGCAAATATATGCACTACATAAGCATAATCCATTTGTCACTGAAATTATCTTTTGTCAAGAGGATGGATGGAGGCAATACATTAATCAGACAAATATTAACAGCTATCCGGTATTCCCCTCCATCTGAGAACGTACACAAATATTTACCTGACCTCCCGATGAACTTGCCTTGTTATTTAAAAAATTTGTCTCGTATTTATTTGAAATGCATGGAAGCTGCTGTGGCAACGCGAATGGCAATAATCTGTCGCAATTTTTTTTGGCATGTTCAAAGGCTTTCGTTAGATGGCCGTGGGGTGACTGTCTGAGATGCTGTTATATCTGCTTATTTTATGCTTTGGAGATGAAAGGTCTTCATTAGAGGCAAAACAAAGTGATAAGCAAGTTATTGAGTCTCTCAAAATAGAAAAGCAGAGCAAAGAAAATATGAGCTGGTGATTATGCTGTTTTTTTTAGGAGTTTTGAACTCCAGCAACTGTGAAAGAGCATCAAAGAAAAAGTGATCCATATTTCTATAATTTGTGTCTGCTGCCTTTACTAAATTCCTTTACATTGCCCACACTTGAGCGTCTTATCTATTTCGTGCTTACATGTTTTTGTATATGTTTGATCCTGACAGTAAAAACAGGCTTTTGTTGTAATATCTAATTCTGAGAAACGAGCATTACAATTTTATTTGACCTATTAGTTTTACCATGATTTAAACATTTGTATGATCTAACTTAGTTCATTTTTGAGATATCAATGTTCTATTATAAAAGAATTTTCCTTCCATTTTGTATAATGATTTTACATATAGAAATTACTAATCTTCCTTAAAATGTATCTGGCTTTTGTTTTTGGCTGGGTCACATATGTATGTTTGTTATAAATCAAAGTGTTATAACGTGTATTTCAGAGCATAGCTACAAAAGCAGTAAGAATTTAAAAAAATTGGTTTGCATGCAGAGACATAATGTTGTTCTATGTAGTAATTTTTAGGTCTGTATCTGTAATTTCTATATTTTTGTGTACTGTTTTAATGACCAAAAACTGCCTAGTCAGACACGTGGATGCAAAACATAGATGTACAAAACGAAAGTTAACATAAATATATCTAACAATTATATAGTACTGTAATAATGCATGTCTGGGTTGCTGTTATAATATTACACTAGAACTGCAGCTGCTACTAGATAGTCTGCGTTATTGGTATTGGTTGATTTATCATGTCATGGTATAACTGGGGGAGCTATTGATTAGGCCGTCCTTGCATATAAATAAATATTATGAGTCATGAATATTAGGGGTGTAATGATATTTGAACCAAACTAATCCACCATACACTTCCCTTGATACAAATCGAGAAACTCCAATGACGTACCTTAAATCTCCGCCCCCATCCATTACATACATCAAGTACAGGTGACGAGCACAGAGATAGTAGTTGAAACCCTAAATGGTGGTTTCGCCCAAGCTAGTACCCCCACTGAAAAAACCCTGAACCGAACCTTGACATTGTAGTATCAAATCAAATGGTAAGAATATAATGTAGTCAACCAATATTCACAACCAAATTTTGCACACAGCTGCATATGACATATAACTGTGATGTCAAAATCCAATTTTAACGCTGACTACAAAAAAATTGCTTTGTTATTGCTCTTTTCATATCATTTTAGTACAGAAGAATTGATGAGAAATGTATGGTTTTGAAAAGAATTTGATGAAAAATTGATGCGTTGATGTTTGTTTAAAGATGTTTGTTTAGATGAAACTAAAAAGAAGACATATGTGACCTTATTAGATTTTTTTTCATGAAAAGCATCTGACAATACGTTAATGTGGAATCTGTTGTATTTTAAGGTCTTTTAGCATCCAATGGCAGACAAGGTAATTTTTTATAGTCTCACTTGCTGTCAACATGGATAACCCAAAAAGATTATTAAAAAGATCTTACTTGTGCTTCTTCCCCCTTGGGTTATTTTTCAAGTATAAGGTTCTTCTAAATGTACAACTTGCATGCGGCAAAAATGTACCACAAGCATTAGAATATTCAGTTCCTAAAAAAAGTGTATTTACAAGTGAATGGCGGCTTAAATTTCTAATAATAAAATCCTTAATACATCAAATCTTCAGTTCCTACACCATCTCAGTAGCTTCAAGACTGGGGTCATAGAGAGTGCTGCCAAAATGCTGTTATGATTCATGGACTAAAAGCAAAAACATCCCGCTTTGAATTAACACGCGCCTTCAAATGCTTTTTTAAGTGATGCCAAGCTCTCTGAAGCATTTTTAACATGCGTCTGACCCACTTGGGTAGCAGAAAGAAAACAGCATAACCCCCCCCCCCATTATCTCAGGAGATATGGTGTAATGCTCAAGGGGTTTCCAGCAGATATGCTTTTCTGCTCAATAACACCTTTGCAGTGCTTCAATTATGAACATGTCCACTCTTGATTATCTAGTTAGAGGGAAAATGTAGGTTGATATTACCGAGTGGGTTGTGCAGTCATTGCTCTACCGATGAAGAAAAAAATCACAAGGATCTCTATAATATCATAACTGTTTCTTGCAGGCAGAACAGTTAAAAGTGGATTCAGATAATTTACTCTAGATTGTATGTCTATCATTAGATAAAAACTATTTTTGGGTCTGTTTCAGCATAATCTCGAAATGTTTGTCTTACTGTTTATTTATTTTCCGTGTTTATAACATGTTTAATTTGAAATGAAGCTGATCTATTAATATCAAATCTATATACGGTTAATTTATGACATTTTTTTACTATTTACTCTAGTTTTAGCATTAACAATGACACTGCCGCAATGGCATTTTGGGGTTTTGATGTTTTATACTAACTTATGTATATAGTTTTCATATTCATACCATTTATTTTTTTAAAAGAAGCTAATATATAAATATCGAGATCTCTGTTGAGAACTTAAAGAGGTTTGTTAAGCTATTTTCTCCAGCATTTGCATTGTTGAGAACACCGCCACAACTTGCGTTGATAGTTATATACACAGAGAATCGTCCCTAATTACCGCCATTAGTATTCCGCCTAAAAGCGCTTACTGAATGAAAAGACTGACCTGCTTGTACCCTGCCTGATTAAATTACCTCGGATTTCCATTTATCACCAAACAAGCAGCAGCCATTCAGGTCATGCTCACCAAAATAATATTCTTCACGAAGCTGTGCATACTCATCTTTAATTACAGAAAGCTGTTCTGTACTCTTGGTTTAGACTCAAATTAAACATTGTTTTAGTTTAGAGCTGTGGATAGTTTTGTACAGGAGCTTATTGCTGATTTGTTAGCACAGATGTGTTGAGAGTTGACATATTTTCCTTTCTTACACCCCCCGAGATCTCGAAATCCTCCCACTGCTCTCAAAGAGACTTTTAGGGAGCGGAAGTGATTATAAGAACCACTCCATTTGCTATTCTAAGCCTTTTTTTCCATTAAAATCAGAGAAGACTTACATGCAAGGAGTGCACCATATTCTCAGACATTAAATAGAGTTTGTGTGATAAAAGAATATTTTGTCAGTGCTATCAATGACTGTATACTGTAAAATAACTTTAGATTAGCTGTCAGATACTTTGTGTCTATTTATAGACAGTTAAATCAAACACACACACCTGGTCATCTGTGTTTGGGGCCAATAATGGCTAGTAATAAATCTAATTTCGTACTATGTTTTATATGGTAAATGGGTCTTAATGGGTCTCATTTAGGAGCTGTAATAATACAAGCTAGAAATACTTTAAAACTGTAAAAATGCTTAAAATACCCGGTATTTTACAAAACGTATTGGCAGCACTTTTACCAGTTAGCTACCGTTGGTGTTTTTCAGTAAATTACATCAAAAATATACAACTATTATAAATATCAGTTCTAAAGCCCCTCTCTTAGCCCAAGTGTTACTGATGAGAAATCATACTGTATTAAAACATATAGATAACACCATACACTTATTTATTGTAAAAAATGCATGGAAGATTGGGGTTTGTTTAAGTCAAGTTGTGCTTGTAGTTCAGCTTCGTTCAGAATACCTTCCAGTAGGGGTACATGAAGGATTTCCAGCTTGTTGCTCGACTTGACAGATTTCCCAGCGCCAGGCATCTTGTGCATAAATACTCACAGTATTATCACGGAGATATTTGAAGTGAGATTGGTTTCACAGCTGAAGCTCAGCCTGAGAGAGTCCTCATACTGATTCACCAGGAGAATAATTAGTCGATCGGCGAGAGTGTACAATTGACTGAACGAAATTATTTCATTAGCTGTATTGAACCCATTCACGGTCCCAATAGACTATACCTGAATCAAGAGGACAGGAAGAAAATCAAGTTGCTAAGCTGTCTGTCCAACTGACTTGAATTTTAAGGCATTCCGTCTATTCCTATACATATCAAAAGGCATTGGGAAAAGTAGAGCTTGATTGATATTGCTCTCTCTGTCAGGGGCTGCAAGGTCTGTCCTTCAAAATCAAGAAACCGCAGACTGACATGTTTGTTCGGCTGAAGTACGTAAGTGTTGCTGGGTTATTTTGATTTTATAGATATTATGTTGGGGATTTTAAGGATTAAGGGTATAAATATTGAAGAATATTCCTGTCTTGTAAGCTCTTTTAAATGCACATGATAATTGTTATTCGGTTATTTTTGCGTTATGGATGTGACCTTCTTAGAAAATGTATAATTCCAAGTGTTATATTTTATTAATCCCCTGATGATAAAGTCTAGACACCAGATAAAATGGTTTTTGCACAAGTTTTCTTTCTTAAAAGAGAGAAAATGCATGCGTTCCAGATGTGTCAAAAAAGTCCCACGTTTCTTGTGAGTGAACATTGAAGGAATTCTGTGAATTGAAATAAAAAATAACTACTAGCAATAATAACCAACAAATGAATAAAGGATGGCTTTTCATATAGACATTTTAAGTGCCCATATCTTGGAAATATAGGCCGTTATAGATGTGACTAATCACAAACCTTGGAAACCATACTTTAAAGCAACAACCAACAATTATTTGAAAATGACAGACTGTGCATGGGTTCGTAAACTACCAAATATTGACATCTGTAAGTACTCACCTATAAGTAAGGGAAATTCATAAATGAAAAGAACAACACAAGCTACATGTGCTATTTTCTATAGTGGCTCTTCTTCTTGCATTGTTATTCAATGCATACATATCTCTTTCATCTCAAAATTATTTATGAGACTCTAAATGCTTCAAATGGAATTTTACTTGCTAACAAATGTGAGTCATATTTTTTAGATGGGTGTAAAATCAATAAAAAATTGCCCTTGTGAATGCAGTTCTATAAATCAAAAATGTTCTGTGCCAGAATAATGGAATTGTTAAATGACAGCCAGGAGTGTTTACCCGAAGCAAATCTTTCTATAGTTTGTTAAAAGTCCATTTTATGGCCATTTTTTGTACTTGTGATGTTAATCGAATAGGTTTGTGCTTTCAAATAAATCTACAGATAATGTGAATTGTATTTGGTAGTTTTATACGTTATGATTGAGTTTTTGAAAAATTTGTCATGATGTTTTGGTTCGATTTCAGTTTTTCTATGAATTGACTGTGTGCACTAATATTCAGCTTTAAATTATAGACATCAACAGGGAACAGAAAGTAAATGTAAGCTGTTAATGCATTAAACAACATCGCTCTCCGTTTCTTCTCTCTGGACTCGTGTTGTTATTTGTATACAATTGGATGATTTTCTTTTCCTTCGTTCAACTTCTCTGTCAGAGTTAAAATGTGTGAACACCATTGGGAAAACTGATCTTAATTCTCAGTCACTGTTGAATGACGACTCAGAAGTTTAGTAGGTTTATTTTAGCTTTCCCGAGGTAGCACTTTCTCAGGTTGAACTTTATTACAGAACATTTGAAGAAAATCATTTTCCCTTGCCAAACTCCAGGGACGTTCTAGGACTGCTCTCTGAAGTCAAGTCATTCTAGCAGATGAAGAATATAATCATATTCAGACTTTTAAAGAGTGGATTTTTGGCCATTCATTCCAAACAAACCGCGGGGGGAATGCTCACCACCATTTTCTTTCTTAAATATATCGATGGGAATTCATCCCTTCATCCGTTTTTGTGGCTATTATCATCCTGACACATAACATTACACAAGTGTCATATAGGGACTACTTGCGAAAAACCGTGTGAGAACAACAACTATACACAAATACATTGTGAGTAGACACAAACAGAAAACAAATATTTTTGCTGTGTACTTGGATGACAAACCTACTGTTTATTTTTTGTCATAATGACATCCTTGGATGCATTACAGAACGGATTATTACATTAGACGACAGAGTAAATTGGTCTTACAAATTACACTTTTATTTCAGTTCTATCGTTTTATCTCTTCTCATTATTTTGTTTGAAGAAAACATATAAATGTCTGCACCGCCATTATACTGTCATGTTTATTGCAAATTGATGTACTGACATTTAAAACAGATGGGCTTTTATTTACTGTATGAGTTGCCAGATGAAATGAGTATAAATAGAGCAAAGCTTCTGTTCTAAACCCCTCTCATTCCCTTTCATAGGGTTTCCCTTTATTCTTGGGCTGGGAGTCCATTTTTGAATCAAATTTATCTTAATCCTTATTTTTTTCGCTCTTTGTTGTGTGTTTACACTATATTCCAACTCAATCTTATGTCAGTTTTAACTTTTAGAACTATCCTTCCCCTCTTATAAGTACTCTGTACCTATGGCATTAACATTCCATGGTTCTCTGTAACAATTTTTGTACCAAAGCAAAAGATGCTACTTAAACATAATCGGTAGCACCGGGTCGCATGAAAATGAGAAACCGACTACTTTTTAATTTTAGGGACTGCTTTGGACCCAAAGTACCGGTGCTTGTGACAGCACTTCAGCTGATCAACAATAAAACATAACAAACAGACTCTGGCGAATATTGTTTTGCTATTCGTACTTATAATACTGGTTAAATATCTACATTAATTATTGTAGCAATGGGAAAGCTTTCTGGATTTAAATTTGATGTATGTTATAATCCTACAGTTTTGGTAAGATTCACATTAGACGAATTTACATGAATAAGCCCTCTCGTAAAATAGTCACAAATTCATGGGAAGTCAGGTTGTTTATTTTGACTCTAGTGGTATCGTTATGTGGATGACTTATTTTGACACTTCATAATGTCTTTTAATGAGGCCAAAACTAAAATTTTATCATCATTTATTCACCTTTGAGTTGCTCAACTCCTGAGTTCTGTTTAAAAGAGACAGATATTTTTTGAAGAAAGCTTGTAACCAAACAGATCTGGAACTCTATTGACTAACATGGTTAAATACATTTTTTTTGTTCTTTCAAACCCAAAATTTCATATTTTGAAGAATTTAGGACGGCTAAAAAAGTTCCAGTGAAATTTCGACTTCTGCGTACCATATTTTCCTACAACAGTCAATAGGGTCCCATAACTGTTTGGTTACAAGCATTCTTCCAAATATCTTTCTCTGTGTTTATCAGACCAATAAATGTATACAGGTTTGGAACAACCAGAGAGTGAGTTATTAATAACAGAATTTTCATTTTTGGATGAACTTTTCCTTAAATAATCATTCTAATCTCTCTTTGGAAACTACAGAGTTAGCAAATAATAACTACTTATCCTTTCAGTTCATTTCAACTGTGAAAGATTTAATTTAAAATCATATCAATGTCCACTTAATTTTTTCCTTCTTTTTATTCAATAGCAGATGTATCTGACTGCTCTATGACGGCAGATGTGGCTTAAATGTTTTTTGTCTGGTTTTAAACTGAAGGTTCAACTATAATATAGGACAATGATACTCTAAGGGGAACTTGAATCGGAGTGCCAGATATAATTGAAATGATCTTGATTTTGCTTCGTTAAACCTATAAACCAGTATTTAAAAGCCAAATCTGGTTTAACTCACAGTATTGACTTACAAAAAATTATTCATAATGGGTCTGTCACAATATGACTACTGACATGGCTTAAAGAATTCATGAAAGTAATAATACTTTGATATGCAGTTAAATGTATTTTATAAATGAATAAAGGTAGCTTTCAGTCAATGAAACAAAACCAATGCATGTGAATTGGTGCTAGTTCCCAACATTTTTCTAATTATGTGTATTTGCATCTGCAAAAAGACATAAAAAGTCACACAGGTTTAAAATGACAAGCGGGTGAGTAAATGATGACATGATGGGGGTTTTCGGGAGAAACTATCACTTTACTTTGATGTGAGTCATGCTCACTCAGCATACTGTATAAAGCAGAATTTAAGATATACTGTATATATCACTAATGGGCTGCCTGTCTGAAATAATTTAAACCATGACCGCAAGGTGAACAGCACCTCACCCAGTACCCCAACACACGACAGGTTGATCATAAGATGGCCTATGGGTCTGCCTACGGGCCAGACTGTCTGCCTCTGTCCCATGACTTTCTCTCAGTTTCTCTCTGAAGTCTGATGGAGAGCTGCTACCAACTCCAAGTCTGTCACCAGCTGACACAAACCTGTCTGACTGTGACGGATCATTCTGATTAAAGATGATCTCTCACTCACAGATCTTGACATAGAGATTGTCTGGCACAAAAGCCAAGTTCTTCCGTGATAAACTTTTTTCAGCCTGCCATTTCAGTCGTGTGTAACAGCAGTGACCAAAGGTAATATATGAGGTTGTGTTTTAACAGAATTTATTTTTAATGCTCCTTCAATTTAAACACTTTAATTTAAACTACCAGAGATAAAAAAAATGGTTGCCAAAGGTGTAATTGAATCTTTTTGCTGTCTTTCATTCTTCTAAATAATTTTTGGGTTAAACGTAACAATGAAAAATTGCATATTTTTTAATAATTGGAGTTAAGCTATACATAAACTATAAATATGCAATTCATAACTTATTGAAATAAGCTGTGCTTAATATTATAACTTTTAAGTATTTTTAAGTTAAAGTAACTTTTTAAAAACTATAAGTTAGATTTACTTAATTTGTTACTTAATTTGTACACTGTTTTTTTACAGTGTACTATGGAAGTCAATGGTGCCACAGAATGGTCGGTTGCAAACATTATTCCAAATATCTCCTCTTTGTTCAACCATGACATTGCATACATTTTTCGGTTAACTATCCCTTAATATTGCAAATATAATAATTAAACTTATTTAACCAAATCTAGTTTAATTAATTGTAAAAGTAAGGAAACGTTTAAACTACAGGTTTAATTCTAAAGCACAAAAATGGTGCTTAGAAAAACAAAAAGCAAATAAAAGACTGAAACATACATTTAGTAATATTTTATATACTCATTTTTACTACAGCTGTCGTTCTGATTGTGCTTTGCACATGTATTGTTATCTCCTTAAATTCTTTCCCAAGGTGACCTTCAATTCACAATGATAACACAACAATTCCAAACACAACATTTTAAAACATCTTTAATAACGTTATATGGAACAAAGACATCAACTGTCCAGAGTTTAACGCCACTTTCTCGCCCCACTGTACTTTATCTATCCAAATACTTACTATTTTGGAAGGATGTTCCATAAATGCCAATTCTTTTCCTAAGCTTGTGATAAAATCACCTTTTTGTCTGTGTAAAGAATGCCTGAATTGCCTAAACCTTATTTCCAATCAGTAAAGAAACCCGATACAGATAATGGCCCTCTTGTGTTCCCTTTGTTGTGAAATTGGAACATTCTTCACAATCAGGCATGAAACCGTCCCAGTGGGGCAATTATTTGGAACACTGAGTATGCAAATGCTCCACAGGACATACCTGCTGTACAGAAATCCTGTTACCCGGGAAGATTTAGACCAAAGTTTTGTGCCACTATTTCACCTACCGCTGACACAACTTTGAACAAATGTCAAATTAGCGAGTCAGGACACTTTTTGAGGTGCGAATGCAAAAAAGTTCCATATAATTTGATTCGCACCTTACTTGTTTTTGGAAATTGAGAAGTAGGGTTGCTATGGTAACCTGCTATGTTCGATTGAGGTACAGAGTTGTACATTGTTAGGCTCTGGGTGTCTATATGGTTGTTGAAAATCCAAGGTTGGAACAACTCCGATCAGAGAGAGAGACTCGGTGCACTCCAGGCTAACTTTCACACAAAACAGCTGTCGGAGGGAGAAAAGATGCTAATCAGAATTACATCTTCATCTCCTCACTAATTTCCAAGCGACAGTGGAACGAGAATATTTCATCCTTCTGCTCTATTATCTTTTTGTTCCGAATCCAGTGCACAGTTTGCTCTCTTTCAATGCACCAGAGAGAGTCTGATGGGGAGAGAAGGGGGTGGTGTGTAGCCACATCATGTTCCCATGTTCAATAGAGACATCAACTTTCTCTTTTTCACCTCACACACTTGTTCACCCGTCTCCCACCCTCCCGTCTCCCTCATCTTTTTGTTGCATTTTCGTATGAAGTTGGCACACTTCAAAGCTGGTGGATTGACAGGGATGCCGTCTTAAAGCTCCCATTCATCTAGCGGGTGGAATTAGGTTGCCGTCTCTCTCAAGAACTACTTCAGAAAGCAGCTCTCGTCTTTTAAAATATCTGGCCTCTGCGTGACATCCTGGAAAGAGAGACTAAAACTTCCTGCTGGAAGAAGCTGTTTAAAGAGAATAAAAGGTTGTGATGGGGGAGCCGTATGGGTGCAAATTGCTAAGATATTCCCCTGCAGATTTGTAAATGGGTGATGAATGTCAACAGAGGCTTTTTCATTGCAGTGGCTTTGATGTGAAGGCATGTGAATAAAGAGAAGGAGAGAGATACAAAGAGAAAACAAATGAAAAGCAAAGGAACAGATAGAGTGACAGATGCAAAATAGGAAAAAAACTGTTGGATCTCTTGTAAAACCAAAAGGATGTGTGCCTGACTGACTGTCGGACTAAAATGAGAAATCTGTCAATATTTACTCATCTGCTATTAAGTTCTTTCCCCATGGAACATAAAATCAGAAATTTAAGGATTCTTCTCCTAGATTGTTTTCAAATCCTGACAGTCATAGATACATCCAAGCTCCAAATCACTATAAAAAATACACTCAATACAAATACAAAAAGTGTACATTTTATACCTTTAGAATATGCAGTTTAAAGTTTCTTTTAAACTTTATATTTTTAAAATCTGATTAACTATCTTTCAAATATTTCAATATTGGAATTGACTACAAAAATTAAGTGTATATTAAAATATGTATTTGTCAACTAAATACTTTTTTTTTTATTCCATAAAGTTAAATCAAGCTATTCCTATCACTTCAGCTAGTACTCTTTGGTTCAGTAAGATGGGAAAATAGAGTCGAACTCAGGTGCAGGTTTGGATTATCACAATTTTAGGCAGGTGTCCCGTTGGCTGTATTCAGAGCCATGGAAAGGCATTCATAGATATTACACAGTCATTTGAAGACGCGGTGAGAGGTTTCTCCTCTGCCATTTTCTTTCTGGCTTTCTCAAGTTTGGCACAAGACAAAACACAGCTTCATATTTGCCAGCGCATTAGGTTTCTGTGTATCGCACACACAGATCCTCGCTGTTCACACACCGTGGCCGGTTCCCACTCGCCGGTCCCTCAAATGATCATCCCTAAGGCCACAGACACCAGCTCGGACAGCTGTCTCACAGTTTTATATCTTTTCCTGAAGTTCCCTCAACAAAATCTCCCTCAAACCATCCTCTTTGCTTGCTTGCTTGAAAGTGTTTTAAAAATGCTTCTAGTGAACCAAAACAAATTCAATAATATAAAAAAATCTTATATCATATATTAATCTAACATTATATAGATTAGTTCATTTGAAAATATAAAAGATTCATCATTTCATTTCTTTAAAATGTACAAATATTTTATAAGCTTATTGAATGTAAACGTATGTATTTATCAAACGTATATTTATAATAAACACCTAAATATTTTTGGTTAATTCTAATAAAAATATTTTGAGTTAACAATATTAACCTATTTTTTTTACTTACATATACACAACATTTAAATAGTACATTTTATTCATTTCAAGGCTATAAAATGTACATATTTTTTTGGTGTAAATTGTGATTTTTGTGATAACAATGATATTCATATTTTTCATTGGTCACCTGTCTTTAGCATTGAATAAGACTGTCAGCAATCCAAATGTTCTGCATACAAACTCGGAATGTTTAACAGTTTGCTTGTGAATTATTCCTACCGTGTTATTTCATTTTAGTTATGGTGCACCTGCCCGTGGTGCAACATATGCATTGTATCTGAAAGATAAATGGTAGACATGGTTTGGGACGGGAAGCTGTTATTACAAAAGGAGGGGGGCGGAATTTCTCCCAATAAGCACGGCGACAATCAGTGTGTTATGAAGGATGCACGTTCTGTTCCAGGAACTGCAATAGCAGCGGCAATTACCAAGGCATGATTACAGGACTAATTGGACACAACAGGGTAATTGTTACCACCATAGAGTTGTTTCAATGAGTGACGGTAAATGTTACAGTGCAGAGTTGAAAGTAGAGAAAGTCTTAAGAGCGTTTGTGTTCATCCACATGTAAAATTTAATAAGCGAGTTGTCAGTTGGGACGGTTATGGATGTTGTTCTGGGATGTCTGTGATGTGTAGTTCACAATTCACCGGCCTTTCGAACAGCTGTTGATTGTCCACCCGATGATGAGTCTACTCAATCAAAACATACTTAAAAAACTCACAAACAATTTCTGTAGTGTCACACATTCAGTCTGAAGTGTTCCACACCTGTCACACACTGACTCGGGTCCCTCAGGTAAAAATAACAAGTTCATTATGCTTCATTTTCTGGATCCATCTCATTAATTTGATGGTTATATCAATCAGCGACTACAATAGAAGTTAACTTTTTAGTTAGGAGGCAAGATATATCCATTGAAATTTATTTGCTGGGGCTTTATGAAGGCACTGTTTTCGGTCATTTGTTAAAATTAAACTTTCGATTGAAACAATTATGGCAGTTAGCAGTGAAACCCAATCGAACGCTGTTGTAAACAATGCACAAGATATATGCAGAATAAAGGAGATGGGAAGCGTCTTAGGGAATCGAGTAGTTCTCATGTGGCTCTCTACTGTCTAAAATAAAAATAGATTTTAATGTAATCATGATTTCAAGTTTTTACAGAAAAAAACACCACTTTTTCCATTTCCCTCTGAAAAGAAATGCACATATTTGATAGGCTCAATGAACCCATAACTAGATTGACCTAAAATAAAATGTAATCAGATATTAAAGCATACATAATAGATAAAATAAAAAAAAATTTCATGTTTGGCAAAAAAAATTGATAGTTGCCAAGTGTGCAGTTTTCCAGCAGCTTTGGAGTTCTTATATATTGTTGTCTTTGGGTTTGTTATCTGGAGGCAAAATGACTATAAGCCATTTTGTTTATCCGTGGCCATTTTTAAAGTAAAATTAAGTAATATTTTAATTTTGACTCAAGATCAAATTCCAAGTGTTTGTATTTTTTATTATTTTTTATAGTTGGCTGTTTTTATGTATGTTTTTTATCTTAAAAAATGTCTCTAAGCTACATTATAAAAGTAATATAATCTGTTTTACTTCATGTCATAAATATGTTTTTTTCACATTTTCAACTTTAATACAGTACTAAAGTATATTTTAAAGTCTTGGCCACTTTCAAAATGTGAAAGTTAAAATAAAACACATTTGGAGTGTAGTGGAGTAAACAGTATGGTATTTGCTATATAAAGAGACAGGTCATTTCTTCCAGAATACAACAGTGTAAACCAACTTTAATATTTACAAAATATTAAGAAAATGTACTTGAAAGTTAAAATTAATACAATAATAATTAACTATACGTGTACTTTTCGTAAGGGAGTGGCATATTTTCAGTGTTGGTATTTGGACTGGGGCCAATACTTTGATGGGCCATTTGCGTGGGAGTATCAACATGTATCAAATGCAGAACAGAATACCTCCCATATAGCATTTCTACCCCTTAAACCAGACTTTATAGGTTGTTGCTGGGATTAATTTTGATCCTGGTTTTGTTGAGTCTTTTACACCACAGCCCTAGTTAAGTTTTTATGATCAGCAGTGAGGACACTGACCCAAATCTGTGTTGTTTTTAAAGCAATGAAAAACTCTCTCCGGGCAGATGAACAACCCAGATAACCCTTACAAAACCTTTTCTTGTGTCGAGTCACATTTGTGCACACACAGGGCCACTGGTTTATGCACTAAAGTCTGATTTTCTTGACATGTCTTCAAGTTTTGCCATTTTGTTACCCGGGCCCTTCAGAAGTCTTGACGCTGCATATGTGACCAGAATGAAATTCTGGAGTCAGAACTGTGAGACAGTTAAGCAGAGGGTTCATTTCAAAGATGTAATCTGTTTCTCCGGGATCAAAGACTCATGCAGGGCCCTGCTTCACGAGCTCATGAGGGCGTTTTTGAGGCTTCTCTGTAGCTTAGAGAGAGATTACACTGGATTAAGCACTGATCTCCCACTCTTCCTATGCAAAACAACAACACTCCCACTCCGGCAGGAACAGAGATTGGGACCCCCTCCCCAGCCTGTCCCATTGTAGGTGGCTTATGACAGGTATGCAAGATTGTTAACAAATGTGAGCTCAGCTTAAATAGCACTTTTCTTTATAAATCAGTTGACTAAATTTGTTTTCTTCTTCATCTCCTAATCCACATGATAACTATGGCCAATAATATAAGGAAACGCATTCCTCCTTCCCAGAAAATAAAGGGAGATTTGTGTTTGTGGATTGGCGGATAATTACAAGGGGAATAACAAAGACCAAACTTTGAATGAAGAACGTTATCTTACTGCGGCACTTCTATTATCATGGGATAAAATAGCTTATAGCTTAACTGATTTCAGTTCATTTGGGCACTGAATTGCAAATAATATCTCAGTGTAGGGGTCAGCCGAGGTACGTGATGTGAGTAATACCTCGGTTGAGAATGACTGGATGGAATTCATGCTCTTAATTCATAGAAACAAGAAACAGCGCACAACACACTTCAGATTCTAAAGGTCACCTATCTAGGGACATAGCCGGGTTTGGGCAATTAGTCATGTTTATTACTCTGAAAGACAGTAGGTTCTCCCTAAAGAATTTTGCGGAAATGGGTTTGGAGCATGGATGGCGAGATTTATCACTTTATTTTGCTGGTTTTTCTTTTTGTCCTACTCAGGTAGACATTTGTCTTCATAACTGCTTCCTTAGTTGGCGCTTTTTTTATTAACGGCCGCTACGCTTTATTTGGGTTGACACGGGGCAGTTTTGACAAACCGTAGCGAGTATGTGGTATAACAAGCTATAACCTCTGTCATATATTAAGCATAATACGATTCTGTTGTCTCAAGGAGCAGAGCAAAGGAATCATCCATTCATACTTGGAAAGAAGACTGGTGCTGCTTATGAGCTTGACATTATAAAGGGAAACTTCTGGTGTCAAATGGAATGAACGATGATGGAATGAACAATTACATCCAAATGTCTGAACCTCAGAATCAAGGTTTATCTGAAGGTTTTTATCATACTGACAGGTCAGAGGTCAATTTTGTCTTGTTTAAATACCCATGTGAGTACAGTCTAGTATATTAAAAAAATTAAGGAATATGTGGAACTTCACAAAACCAAACCGGTTAAAAGACTTTTTACATCCAATTGTTCGAAGAAGTATTAACAGAATAGTTTAACCAAAAATAAAATTATAGTCATCATTTACCTACAGTCATTTATTTTTCCCAAGAAAGGATGTCATAAAGGTTTGAAATGACAAGAATAAATAATGACAAAATCAGAATACTTGTGCTTGGAGTAAAAGTTTAGCAAAATATTAACCAATGACTATAAATACTGTTAATAAATACATTCTCTGATAACTTGTATGTTTTAAAAGTGTCGCCTCCATTATACTGCCTGAATTTGATACTAATTATTCACAAAACTTTTGTTCTGATGATCTTTCACAGAGACTTAACATTTACTAATAGCATAAAAGGTCAAATCCAACAGAATGCTTCAAATGGGGGCAACCTCAGCTTTGTATTCTTGAGCTCATCTGGGATATAAAACCAAATGCAAAACATAACCTTGCACAAGTACAAGGGATAATAATACCACAATTCACTCAAGGTAATGACAGCTCGCAGCAGACCACTAGATATAATAACCATGTCCAGCAAGAAGAGTTCAAAAATAAAGCTAACAGAAAGTGTGCTATTTGACACGATCTAAGCTTAATGATTTTGATGTATTAATTCATCACATTCAATTTAAATGGTCTGTGTAATAAAGAACTGACTTATGTTATTGCTAATGATTCTTTAGAATAAGTGAATGTCTCGTAATAAAAATAAGATTATGATTAGCAATGAAATCCTTTACTGATAAGACATCATGGAATAACAGTATGGAGGCGTCACGAGTATGAAGAATCAATTATAATGAATCCTCCTTCCAGATTGGCTTTTTTTAAACAAATATGTCTCTCATGCTTCTTGCTGTTCAAATATTGATCGTGGTTGTGCAAGTGCCAGTTTGCGTCTAATTAATTCCATCGATTGCCTTAGAGCATCATGGGTATTTTGACCTAAAGCAAAAGTAGTTACGATTTAATTGAAGAGCGTCATATTCTGTGACAGGAATGAAAAGAGTTATACGTTTAAAATTTACGTTTAAAAGGTAAATGGATGGGACTGTTATTCCGTTACAAACTTAAAAAAGTTACACAGGTTTATGATGACCAGTGAGGGTAGATGATGGCAGAATCTTCATTATTTTGATTGAACAATCAATTTAAAACTAAACTCAAACATTTGTGTCTTCCGAAACATGGCTATGCATTCATGATCTGCTGCTTACATTCTGGATAGCCTTCCCCAGTCTAATTAGTGAAACGAACACAATATTTTTGTAGGAAACCTTCTGGGATTTCAAAGTTTGGGAACTGTGTCAGAATAGCAAGTTCGTGTTTGTATGTGCTCGTCTCCTGAGTGGTGTGTTTGTCATTTTTGTGGAAGAACACATCAAACTGTGGATAACTTATTTTTATTTTGGTTCAAAAGCAGAAAAGTCAGCTTCAGTGTGTCAAGCTTATGACTGCAATTCCAATTAAAGCACGCATTTCCGTGGCCGTCTTCACACTTTAGTCCTTCTGTCTTACAGCAAATCAAATATAAAGCCAGAGAACATCATTAACTTTGATGAAGGTTATGATCCACAAAAATCAACTAAAATGTGTTGCAGAAATCAGAGATATTGATCAAATATACAGCATTAATGCATAAAATTAAAAAGTTGAGTGTTAATAACGTTATGAAAAATATATGTGTGAATTTCAGCATTTAGACAATTGCATTAAAACCAATACAAAATGCCTTTTTGTTGTGTGTTTTGGACATTTTATTAGGTACAAGTGTACGCTGTTGATGCAGTGTATTATGAAAGCGTCACTTGTTCAGAATTCAAACACACTTAGTGTGTTTAATAATAGTGAGCTACTAAAAATGATAGCACCCAACAACAAAAACTGTGTGATAATTCTCTTCCTTAACATTTCAAACCCATCCTTTTTCTACTGCGGAACATCAAGAAGAAATTTTGAAGAATATTGTTAACTTGTATTTTATGGAATTGATGTCAATGGATGCCAGTTACCAACATTCGTCTAAATAACTTCTTTTTGGTGCTGTGTGTCAAGAATGTCCTTCAGGTTTGAAGCAACAAGGGTGTCGGAGACGTTTTTCTGGGTGTTTGATAGATGCATTCTTTATAATTTTATGTTATGTTTGTTATACTTTACCAAGTATCTGTCTTCAATATAGAATCATAGCGTTTCAAAGTTGTGAATTCCCCCAATTTCAGGCACGTTTTACTGTACAACAAAAAAGTGTACACCTGTAAAATACAAAAAATAAGAATAATTGTTTAACTTAACTTATAATGTTAATTAATTTATATTTGTATAAACATTCTATACACACTCCCTTAACTGTATGAAAAGTGGATCTTAGGGATGGATAAAAAACACTTGAAGAGCGTAAGTAACTAAAAATTTTTTTCTAAAAGACTTTTAAACTACTTTTTCAAGTCCAGGCGTTGCATTACACTTTGCATTAGACTCACTGATAACAGTATCAAAGCATGGTCACAGACAACACAACTACATTAGTTCTGCCTACACTTAAAACTCTTGTCTTTGGTCAGCGGATGATTAGCTGTGAACAAAAAGTACGATAAGCCTATTTGAGTTCTCGATTGAGCCATGATATTTGCATTTATAGGAAATAACAATTATTAGCCAATGAGACAGAGCTGATGAGATAAAGTGATTTCATTGTTGTTTCCATAAATCAAACAGACTAATTAGGCGCTTTGGTCAGAGACTGACATGTGTGACTTTTAAATTTGCCGCAGAATAAAACATTACCAAAGCAGCGGGACGCCGTCAGTGCGTGATGTCAGCCGTCCAATTGAAACACGCTTTGATTTGCGAGTTGTCATGCTGGCTCAGTAGCAAAGCTCTAAAGCGTCACAGACGCATTACAAATAAAAAGCATCTGCTCCTGCAACAACAAACACCGTCAACGCTTTTCCAACAGACTGCGAGTCATTCATTAATCACTTATACAGGATGTTCACGTCACTTTTTGTCGTCAGGTGAAATCTTGTATTTCATTAAAAATAAATTAACTTTAAATTTGATTCGTTTTCTGTCATTGAAAGTGCAAATGCCAAATGGGTCATTCTATAATGGGTAAACCCAAGAATGTTGTATGTGTTAAGAAACATATCTTAATGCTCAAGATTATCGTTTTTGTTATTCGAAAAACTCATGCTTTCAGTGTATATTGTAACCAATATTTAGAAATATTTAGAAAGACTTTTATGACATAAATATATGCAATATATATATGTGTGTGTGTGTGTGTGTGTGTGTGTGTGTGTGTGTGTGTGTGTGTGTGTGTGTGTGTGTGTGTGTGTGTGTGTGTGTGTGTGTGTGTGTATTTTAACACACTATTTTTATTGATTGACTTATGATTTATTTATTATTTACTGATGATTTATATAGATTTTTATGTATTAAAATAAATGATATGAACATTCTGTACGGGGTACCCACTATTGTAGAATGACAAGTATATTTTATATGAAATATATCATTAAATAATTACAATTATAAGTGTAAATATTACTATTTTTGTATTATTTTCTTTTTATGTTTGTGCTTACATATCTATACTACTAAAACAATATCCCAGAACATCATATCTCAACATTTCAGGAGAAAATGAATTCCGCACGGCCCTAAATGAAGTTTTTAGTGTTCCATTCATTCATTTCCCATAATTAAACTATGGCGTGTTGAAGTGTCATGTACTTCATTATCGGTAATAAAAGTTATGCTCAGCAATTCCGACTCAATTTTGTTCTCCTAACTTATTACACAGCGCGATGACTTATGTGTTTTTTATATATGCATGAAACTGGCAGATTTTTATAGAACATGAAAAGTCTTTTGTCAGTCGTGCTGGTGTAATTTACCCTTTGCAGAAATATTATCGAATACTTAGTCAGTCTCTCTGTGATCTCTGGCTTTAAATCACTGAAGAGATAAGACACAAACTGCACTTATTCATTGAGCTGGCAGAGATGATCCAGGTGTTTATTTTAGCTTGAATAATTCATGTAACATTTGTCAATGGGATAGGAAGGAAGCTCCCAGCATGCACCTCTGTGTCCCGCAGAGCTATTCCTGCACCCTGATCTGACTAAAACACAGCTGGGTAATAATATGGGCTCTTTCAGAACTGATGCTTCTCTCTGTCTTGCTCTCTTTAACAAACACATCCACAGCAGCATCATGTTCCTTCAAGATTTAAAGGCATTACTGTGATGTTGGTAACGAAGGTTTCTTTAAACATCATGTATATTCCATATGAAGTAATATTTACATATTTGTATCAACTTACAGATTAAAATTAAGTGACCCATGTTTTACTTTAGGTAAAATGCAAACAAAAGAAGCTATTAGAAATTTACATTCTCTTTTTCAGTTCTATGGATTTTTAAAAAGATGAGTCATAAAGCTGAAAATCAATAATATGTCTGTCATTTTGTTTTAAACAAACAAGATCGAATAACAGAACTGCACAACCTTCGTGCAATATTTTTAATTGCAAAATGTAAAAATGTAAGACAAAAGAGTGACTGTATTCATTTATCTCTATACATCTATCTCTATCTCTATACATTTATTCTGAATTTGTAACCCACACTCAGTTTTACTATAACCTTTCTCTCTTTCTCTGTACATGAAGGTGTTAACACACACTATAGTGTGCAGTTGTGGCGCAGCTGGGATTTTTTTATTTTCTTAGTAATCTGCAGATCTGATGAAACATATTACATAAAAAATTGTCTTTGGCACGTATTCATCGCTCGTGCTATAGCTGCGAGAGGAGAGCCTGCAGTATAATTTCGGTGAAAAGCGGAATTTGATGAAAGGTTTAACTGGCTCGAACTGAATTCACAGGCCTCTTTACAAAGCGCTAAATCTCATCTATTCATCTCTGACACACATCTTTCATTACAGTCTGAGAGAGACATCAGACAAACGTGTGCTTGCTTTGCATCAGCAGAGATGTAATGCAGTGTTTACTGTTGGATTGGGAAGATTTCATTTGCTTCTTCATCTTTCAAGCTAAATGTAAAGCCTATTGTATGCCTGACTGATGTTCTGACACTTGTTATGCTACATGGAATTTTCATTACTCAGACCCATGTTATTATTAATGATAAATTACGGTACTCTTCCCTGTGTTTGTTTATTTTGGTGAGTGCATGTTTGCAAGTTGGATTTGTGCTTGGTGTGTGTATGTGTGTGCCACCTGAATTACCAATAATTTAAATAATAGGTAAACATTTATAATTTCCATAATCAAAATAAAAAAAAGTTTTAAAATAAAGGTTTGCTTTAATATAATATGAGTTTGTGGATGAATATGTTAAATGTACTGTAAATTGATATTACTACAAACAAATATTATGTTTATATATAGTGTACATAGAAATATAACATCCACACCCACATACTATAGAGCTGCAGACAAAATTAAAAGACCCTTACAGATTTTTTTTTTAAATCAGCATTTCTACACATGTAGTGGTCAATCCAGTACAGTGTCTGTGGAATCTCTTTTTTACATTTCCTTAAATGCATTTACAGTACAAATAGTATTGGATTGCTCAAAAGTGAATATCAACTTGTTTATACTTTAGTATTTGAGGTGTCTTTTCTGTTATTTTAACCTGTTTCTCCATAAATGCACATATTTTTTAACACAATATTTTTTCTTTGGGATAAATATTTTAAGAAGATTACAGAATAAACCAACAATAAACCACACATTGCTATACATTGTATAAAAAAAAAATTATGAACAGGAATTAATTTTTAATTGATTGAAAAGTAATAGAGCGCATTTAAACCGAGGAAAGAAAGAAGATCCGGGTAAAAGCACCACTAGTTTTCCTTTCATACAAACACCTGGCCTGAGACATCAAATCTAAATAATGAATGTAACTTAGTTGTCGAATGGTATTTTGACAGCGATTTTAACAGATCCATAGAACTTAATAATATAACTGTGGATGTCTGCGGAAAACATCCTGGGTAATGCGACAGCTGTGCGGTAGAAATATACTGACGTTTGACAGAGAGCTCAGTTTCATCTTCAGCTTATGCGGTCTGACTCTTATTATCTATAATCTCAACCACAACTGCCGCTGTCACTCTTAAGGAACTCAAAGCGTGAGAGTGAAATGAGAAGAGCGAGATGACATGTGTTGATGCATGAGTGTAAAACAAAACAATAAGACATGAATGCATTGTTTCTGTGTCTCGTGAAGGAAGGACATTTAGTGACATTTGGTGTCACTAAGGAGAGTCAGAGGTCAAAGGTCAATTCCATCTACAATGTTGTGCATTTTTCTTCGGCATCATCGTGTGAAAGGATGTCGAGATAGACAGCGAATGCATTTACATCAGCGACAGACTGTGCATTTAAGGACATTAATCTTTCTCAAGTCTCAAGTTCCTGTTGATGCCTCAGGGCGACTCTTGTCATCGCCGGCGAGTTGTCAAAAGTGTGTCTCTCTCGCTCGCTCTCTGTCAAAGTGGGTGCGGTTGGTCTCAAATGCTCTGTGGAGGTTGAAAGAGTGAAAACGCTCTCGATTTAGATGTCAGAGGAGTTGTGACAGTTTAAAACAGATCTTGATGACTTAAAAAGGAACATCTAATAATTGATGTTGCGAACAACTGAGTTCAAATTACATTTTGACAACTATTGACTATATTAATATACTTTATACTCAAAAATGTCATTTGCCAAATGACTTTTGG